>CAHIKZ030004263.1:2145000-2147500 GCA_903632075.3 Acanthosepion pharaonis
AAATCGTGTAACAGCAAAATTGCCCATTTGTTAGATTATGATTTGAACCGTTGTATCTTAAAAATGGTTAAATATATCTCACTGGAATCCACCGAGGTTTTTATAACACTATTAAATTCTACTTTAGAGTAATAAGAATGTGTAATTTCTCTCCGGGCTTAACAGAAGAATCGTGATGAATAAATGAAAATGACATGTTCATCATTAATTTAATTAATCATAGCAAAGTATCGGATACTTATGATGGATTATAATACAATTCACACACACACACACATATAATATATATATATATATATATATATATATATATATATATATATATATATATATTTATATATATATATATTTTAGGAAATTTAAAATTCAAGATTATCGTCGCCCTCTCTATCCTTATAACTTTCTGTCCAGGAGTAATAAGGTTCTTCCCATATTTCACGTACGATTTCATTTTCCAGTGTTTTCTCACTACCCTTTGGACTATCATATCTGAAACTACTCTCATGTTCCAAACGGCTTATGGATCGAGTTAGATCTTTTCTTAATTGTTAACTCTAAGTTGAAATAATGATTCCTCTTCCTGTTGTGACATCATGGACCAGTTTTCCATTCTATTGTTCCCTCTTTTTTAAACTTATTCGCCGATCTCTTGATGGTTCTTAAAGATCAGAATTATGAATGCTGGTACCATTACTGAAGGCCTGAATGATCTTTTCCTTCTCAATATTGCTAATTTAGGAAGACAGTGGGGCTGACACAAAATGATTTTAACCAGTTCACTTTCTAACTAAATAACTCAAAAGGTTTTTTAGTGATTCTTACGACAAATTATGTCAAGATGGCTACCCGTCTTATCTGCAAACCTGGAAAAAAGAAACTCAGATTATTGTTGTTTTTAGATATTAAACATTTTGTGTGATGGACAATTATGTTACACGATTTGGATAAATTTGCTGTTAGACCCAGTATATATAAGCAGATGAACAATGAGGTGAAAATAAAAATTTGTCTAACTGCAGAAATTTAAATTGTCCTTTACATGTGTTGTAGGTGAGGGGTGGTGTACTATGCTTATGTAGAGAGCGATAATAATACAGTCAAGAAATATATTGGTTGTACAGAAGGCCACTTCAAAAAGAGATGGTATAATCATACTTCCTCGTTTAGGGACCAACACCAATGATTCAACACTAGGCTTGCAAACCAATATTGGAAGTTTAAAGAAAAATACACTAATATTCGGAATCTATGACAAGTACGGACAAAAATGTAACTGGTGGATCATGCAATTTATGTCAATAAGAGAAACTAGCCACCGCAACTTATACTAATATCAGTAGATGACTTAACGAATTAATGGCAAAATGCGGGGACTTGAGAAAGTTTATGTTGGAGAATTATGAGCCAGGTTAAGCTAGGAAGATTATAATATTTTTTCCTCATGCCCTTCTTCTTCTTAAGTAGTGACTTATTATATATAGGTTGTCAACAGCCAATATGCTGGAGGTACCGCCTGATATTTTCTATTATGTTTGAAACCACAGTTGCATCTTCTTAGCGTGTTAGATTTGAAGTATATATATATATATATATATATATATATATATATATATATATGATATTTTATTATACAAAATTATAATAAAAACATTTTACATCGCTACACAAAAGCTTTCATGTTTCAATACTATAAATGCACTTCCTCAGGCGATGGTTGTTAGCTGGTGCTAAAAATTATTCTTTAAGGAAATTTAAAAACAAGACGTTACCTCTTTTCCGAAAGTTAATATGAGGCATAAGGTCAGAATTAAAAATATACTTGTGGGTATGTCTCAATTAACCAATTGAAAATCAGATCTAAGCTAAATAAAAAAATATGGTTATTTAAAAATAAGGTTATTTTTCTATGTTCTCTGAACACCAAAAGAAACCAGAAAACCGTCTAAAAAGACTTCTTCTATGTGCCGTGTCTCTTCAGTGCATAGGCAATCATGGTTCTCCACAACTTCCTATATCGTGTGACTCTTACAATTTCTTCTTCCTTTGCTATTGCCCGCCCCTCATTCCGTAATCTATTCACAAAAGCTCATCTGTAAAAAGCTGGCTGTCTTTCCCTCTCTCTCTTGCCCTCAATATACACCATGAAGATTACGTTTTCCAAACACTCCTTCCTCATTATATGTCCAAGGAATTTCAGTTGTCTTTTGCTGATTCTATGTTTTGTTTTGTTTTTTCTGTTGCCCATTTTCTTTAAGACTTCTTTGTTGCTTACTCGCTCCGTCCATAGAATAATCAGTATCCTTCGGTAGAACCAGTGTGCAATAAGGGGGGATTGTGGTTTCACCTGTTATTTGCGAGCGTGTACAAGATCAGTTAATTGTTGTCCACCTTCTCCCATTCACCAGCTTAGAGCTGAACTTATTTGCTAGAGAATATTTGATACGTATGCCCCGAAAGCATTTTAAAAGCTGTGGCAGCTTGTCCCCACAATCACTATGAC
>CAHIKZ030004263.1:2155000-2187500 GCA_903632075.3 Acanthosepion pharaonis
CCAGAATATCCCTACCATCGTCAACCTGTTTCTTGTTTTTCTTTATTTTCCTACAGTTTATCCTGGTTCAATCTTTGCTAAAAAAAGATAATCACCACGACACATAACCACTCTCCCTACCATCTTAAACAAAGAGGGCTTGCGATGATATCGTGCTCATTACAGGCACTTTCGATTAATTTTTAATACCCGACAGCTGTTCAGCCCATACCTAACAAGAATAGGTATTTTGTATCTTGCCATGCATTCGTTTTCTTTTTCACCTATATTAAAGGTGAATAAAGCTAAAGAGCTCTTTCGTTGGCTTGTACTTCGGTATGGGGGAAGGCCTCGTGCATTACTCACCTCGTAAGATTTATCAGATTAATGCTATATCGGTAGCCGTTAGCTTTTTATTCACGAAAGATTGCCATCACTATACTCCCTATATAACATGAGAACGCAAAGATCTTTCTCATTTGAAAAATGCGCTTACTAACTATTCTGACAATATCACTTTTGCATTTAGTAAATCTATCAAATCTTTCTCCGTCCCTATAAATACAACAAATCAAACTATAGAATATTGATTCTATAACACTAGGCTATGAGATAATAGCTGTCACTGCAGTCAATCTTAACTCATCGTCATCTTTTATCACAACATATATATATATATATATATATATATATATATATATATATATATATATATATATATATATATATATAATGGACTCTGCCGTCGGTTTCGACCTATGAGGATCTGAGAAATTAAACAATTGATTCAGTTATGAATTTTGTGCAATACTCTTAAGTGGCACCCGCAAGTGATTTGCAAAGGATGCCGCATATAGAGCATGAGTGAGGATTGTGGGATAAGGTTACTGCTAGATTCGCTGGCCTTTTAGTTCTTGCTCTCGCTTCTTGAAGACGATTCAAACTAGCAGAGTGAAACCTGCTGAGTCCACTAAAACACGTTGATCACCATCCTACCCGCTCCAAGGCTAAGTGCTCATGTGTGTTATGAGATACATTAACAGCTGACAAATTGCTCTTCAGTTTGTGTTTGTATTAAAGTCATGTGCGTCCTACAATCCTGTAGCCCTTATCTAACTTGTTGTACATTAGGATCTTGGGTATCTGTATCCTGTCATCAGACATTCTCAAGAATATATATATATATATATATATATATATATATATATATATATATATATATATATATATATATATATATATATATAAATTAAAGATTAAATCTGCAATAATGTTAATTCATAAGTTATGTTTTATTTGAAAAGATATTTACTTGAGCGTTATAACAAGTTAATGAATTATTTGGATGTCTTTCCATCAATTGTAAAATGATATTATTTTGCAAATGGAACGTAGACTATTACCTTAAGAGTGAACGTTGCTTAATTTACTATCCTTTTATATCCCTTATAATTAAATACTCGCCCTATATATTTGTCCCTATTAACCCATATACAGGTACCTACTTTATCATTATGCTATCACTTATCATGGAGGTTTCTTTTTTGTTTTGTTTTTAGATTTAGAGCGAATTGTCATTGACACTTATGCATTGTTAATTATATGTTCGTGGTTCTCTTTTAGGCGACACATATGGAAGATTGATTTCTCTCTCCTGCAAAAAATGAATTGTTTCATATAAATTGTACTTTCGGTTGACCGGAACACAATGTCGTTGTAATATAATGATTAATGAGAAATGATTGCAAACCTATGTCGATTGCAGAGAAATCAGACCTCGTACATATAAATTATCTTTTTTTTCAAGGTACACACGCACACACACAGAGAAACGCATACATACATACACACACACACACATATATATATATATATATATATATATATATATATATATATATATATATATATATAATTAATAGACAATAAAACAATTTAAACACTGAAATGGATATATTCTGTATTAATTTTACGACTAGTGTTTATTTTTTTTTTACCTTTCACAGTTAAATTTTTATCTCTGACACAAACTCGGTCAAACAACGGGTTTGATAAGACATACGGCCTATATTTTCATCTGCCAAAATAGTCTATTCACAATATGAGGTGATTATCGATTTTATTGTTTAGTAATTATTTGTTCTGTAATAATAAATACATTGGGCAATTTTTGTGCGTCAGTTTTAATATTTTATATAACTAGCATCCACTTGGATCATATACCAACAGATTTGTTACCTTCACTATATATATATATATATATATATATATATATATATATATATATGAGAAAAAAGAAAGGGAAAATAAAGGATGCAATAACGTACTCATGTGATTAATAATCTGTCTCAGTCAATTTTGAATCTTTCCACTTGTAACTTCCTCATTCTTGAAATAATATCCTGTATTCATACTTACCATTGTTATTTAAGAAATATTTTGTTGAAGTGTTGATATTACACTTTAACTTATAAAGTGGGACAAGAAATGATATACTCAAGCGGTATTTTATCATTTCATCCAAGGAAACTATAAAAAACCAATAAGGCATAAGGACTTACTGAGAGTGAAGGAAACTGTGATAGAACAATAAAAAGAAGGATTCAAAGAAAGAAATGAAATTGATGCCGCATTCAAAGTTTTGAAGATCGTAGTTGACAAGAAAGTAAAAACCCGGAAGACAGTTGCACAAGGGAGAAGTACAGAAGAAGTAACTGCTAGCATAGAACTTACGATTACATCTTTACTGTCAAATCTATTACGGCGCTAAAATTCCCGTTCTTTGGGATGTTACATGTTTTTGAGTTTGTATTTTAAGAAACAGTTTCTCTACGTTACGTGTGAACTCTAGGAGATGGTCATTCATAAGGCGTTTTGGTGTTCGTTGATCCCTCAAGCATTCACAATCAGCCCACTTCGAACAATGTCACATTTGATGAATAATTCAATATTGGAGTTTATATACTTCTGTGTATAGTCATAGATATATGAAAGACATGCTGATGGAAATAATCGATTTTGGATAAGAGTTCTATATTTCATTTCCATAGAGAAGTGTCGTAAGTGACAGAGCAGTTTTTAATAGCAGGAATCTCATTTGAAATGTTTTCTGTAAAATGTGTTATGTGATTAATGGTGGAACGAATGCTAAATAATAAATTGATTCCTGTCGATATATGTTTATTTTCATTCTTGTTCATTATTGTTTAGATAGATAAGTGATGCACGCACACACACACACAGCACATTGATATATAGATTGAGAATCCTTTATCCAAAATTCTTGGGACCGGAAATGCTTCAGTTTTCAGATTCTTTCGGATTTAGGAATATAGGCTATTTGATTTGCATATATCATCTATAAAATGGGGTAGCTTAGCAATGAAACCCAAGCATAAACACGCTATCCCTTTGCATTTCATAATACGGCTCATACATATACCCTGAAGATAAGTTTATGTAAATAATATATACCCAGAAAGTAGTATTATATAAAATTTAATAAATTTTGTGGACATACAGATACTGGTCAATACGCTAATCTTTAAATGTCACACGGATTTTTAAGTGGCGAAATTAAGATTTCAGGTAAAAATAATGTTTTTTACTTTCTGTACGTGAACAAAAAACCTGATCACTACTGACAAAAATATATAAATGCAGGTCCTTTTCACATTTTGAATAATATCTTTACTGAGCACGAAAGACCTGATAAGTAATCCACGAACGAAGGCGTTCCTGTGACGATCACTAACACAAATCTGGAATCAACATAGGCTGATGAGGTCACTTACACCAGTTGCATATCACATACGAATATTCCCAGTGCTTTCTGAAATTTTCCATTTGAGCCAAGTCATGTCAGTAGCTGGAAAACTTTCAGATTTTGAGGTTTTCAGATTTTGTAATTTCGGATAAGGGATACTCACGGATATATATATATATATATATATATATATATATATATATATATATATATATATATATATATATATATATATATATATATTTATATGGTTGTTATCAATTAATAGTGCTTAATAAAACGTAGATCCTAAGGGATAGGAAATTTTGGAGAACCATGATCGCTCTGAAGGGACATGGTAAATAGAAAAAGAATTACGTTCGAATGTTATTTGATTAGGTGTGTGACTCTCACAGTGAGAAATGGTTTTTATGTACAAATAGATAATATTTTCAAGAACAAAAACCTGGCGATTTCACAGAAATTAATTAATACACACAATTGGACACACATTACCTCACAGCAAGTATTATATTCGCAAAATGCTTTTTTTCAAAGTTCGACAAAGGATAATTTTAGGATATGTCGTTCACAGCGGTCCATTTAATAACATTTTACTTAATAATTTTTTAACTTGTTCAGTTTAAACTGTTTGCATTGCTATCGAACAGGAAATATCTACGGAAAAATCTATTGAAAAATAATTCATATCTATTCGGCTGAGTAATAACTAATTTATGCTTGAGGGAACTAACTATAATGAAGTATGACCCGCTCTCACTGTTAATCATATATGTCAGTCGAGAATAAATATTTTTTGTCTGATTGTGGCTACCTTCAAAGTGGATGGAGGAAATGGAAGAGCATTTATGACACATAAAGTTCTGTGGGGGGTGTAAAAAACGTAATAACGTCCTATTTAGACAAAGGATTCATAACTAACCGAAAATATGAAATTGGTTTGCAAAATTTTTGTAAACATCTTTGGAATATAGTGATTTTCTAAGCATAGCACAGATCTGAAAGTATAGGGGGACCTGTGACGATCGAACTCAGTAATCATTCTTAATCGAGACAAGCTCGCTAACAAGTACACAACCTAAAAATGAATTTTAAACGTAGCATACATATGGCAAATGCCAAACGTCCGGTGAGGATCTAGCTCACTATTTAGTCGTAATTGATCTGGCGAGACAAGTTTGCTAAACATTACACCACGTCTAAGTGCGCTAATAATGATTTTCTTAGCTTAGATGTGGCACCACACCGAAAGTATATGTCACCCGGTGAGGTTCTAACTCTCTACTGAGTCGTAATTGTTCTAGCGAGACCAACTTTTTAACCATTAAACCACGTCGAAGTGGCCTAAAATTGAATCTATGCGTAGCTTAGATGTGGCAAAAGGTCGAAAGTATGTCACCTGGTGAGGATCTAACTCCCTATTTAGTCGTAATTGTTCTAGCGAGACCAGCTTTTTAACCATTAAACCACGTCGAAGTGGCCTAAAATTGAATCTCTATGCGTAGCTTAGATGTGGCAAGAGGTCGAAAGTATGTCAGCTGGTGAGGATCTAACTCCCTATTTAGTCGTAATTGTTCTAGCGAAATCAGCTTTTTAACCATTAAACCACGTCGAAGTGGCCTAAAATTGATTTTCTAAGCATAGTTTAGAAGTGTCACAATGCCGAATATATGGGGCACCCAGCGGGAATCGAACTCGCTACTCAGTCGTAATTGTTCTAGTAAGACAAGGCATCCCAAAACTATGCTGGAATATAAACCCAGACAAAGGTGTTCATAGAACATCATTGATTAAGCTCTAAAGTCTTTAGCGAGAAGAAATCACTAAAAGTCCTCGAAAATTCGCAAAACAAAAACGTTATAAGCATCAGAATCTACAATATGCCAAAACTCAAAAAGAATGGTATTTCGGTTCCTCACGCTCTTAGCGTAAAAGCTGATCGTTTATCCAGAAATATATCTCCCTTTCACAACAGAGTAATAATCCGTTATTTCAATATATCGTAACATGTGATAATAAATGGGTTATATAGTAATATTTCCAGCGCAAACGTTTGTGGTTTGACAAGGATAAATCTACACAACTGATCCGAAAGTTCATAAAGAAAATTATATATTTGTGAGTTATACTTCGAGCCATGTACAGGATGTGTAACATAGAAAAAACGATGGAAATCTGTTGGCTTGTTCTATTATTACTTTCTTCGTTCATGGCACGGCTCACTGATGAGGAAAGTCTTTCTCTAATGTAAACTAGATTCAAGAGTTCGTTGAAAATCTTTCCATGTGAAAACATGTGCAATTTTACTAAAAAAAAAAATATAACTAACAGCTGCCTGATAAGAGACAACAAATCAATGGGGAATATGAATCGTCATTGGCTGAATAAGATATAAATGTAACTGGACACACCATTTAGTAGAATAAATACATGCCAGGATACCTGAATACAATAGCAGGCCGACGATTGAATTCATTTTGTCTACCAGCTGGTGTGTTTACTTATATTTGTATCTCGATCATTTTATGAACATTCTAGCCAACGTAATCCCTATCTATAAAAGGCAGGATGTGTGTGTGTGTGTGCGTGTGTGCGTGTGTGTGTGTGTAACGAATGCACGGCCGAACTTTTCGACGTATTTGCACCAAAATTTACATGAACATGCTCCAAATTAGCGGAAAGGCCAAGACCGACTTTGCATTTCCCAACTCACATCGATAGTGGAAATAATCGATTTTTTCTTGCTTCTACGACAGTTTTCATGTAGTTTGCGGCCATTTCCTACTGGTCAGAGTGAGAGCCTATAGCTGGCTGCCACGAATAGGCAGGAAGATTATTGGCCAGCGTGAGAGCCAACAGCTGATTGACACGAATGTTAACTAACATTCGTCACAAGTGGGAAAAATTTAAAACTGCATGGCACTTTACTCCAATTGGCTCATTCGCTTGCTTAAACTCAACGTTGATTCTGATTCCGCTGAACTGGGTTGGGTGTGAAAAAGTATTTGTTGTTAACATTCTTTTTTCATTCGGTTTTTCCAGTTACGAGTCCTTTTATAAAGCTGATCGTTTTGTGTTCATTTTGTTTAGTTCTTTTTTCGTAACAGATATAATGTTTAGTATAGAGCTTAGAAAAAATTCACAGTGTGAGATAGGCAAGAAGTAAGGCATGTAGCAACACCAGCACGGCAAAGTACACTCCTTTGAAGGCAAGGAAGGGCAAAAATAATTTAAGTCAAGTGATAACGATTGCTGTATGAGTCGTACGATTTTTTAATCAAGCTCGGCCAACGTCGGGCCATGCTGCTAGTAATTGAATAAAATGCCATTATACATGATATTTAGAACCGGCTTCTGTAAACTTAGATATGCGGGTGGTGTAATGAATAAAAACTCCGAATTTTTAATCAAAGAGCCGATTTCCAAATGAGTTTTGTTATATTAACTTACGCGCAAATATTCTTAGGAAAAGTATGAATTCACTTCTTATCCCTCCAGCTATTAGTAACACTTGTATCGCTAAACCATTATTATCTAAAAAAAAAATTAAAAAAAAAAAAAAAAACATCTTAAAATCTACAATTTTTTTTTTTTTTTGTTTTGTTTTGTTTTGTTTTGGGGTTTTTTTCTGCAAAGATTTTGTAAGCCGTAAAAAACGAATCAATCAATCAAATTATATTTTGGAAAAAATAAATTTTAGAAATAGAAATAGAATTTATTTCTGACTCGACCTTATAAATATAGCAAAGAATGGATCATCTACAGAACGCATAGATTTTAGATCCCCTCGGGACGCATGAGACACATTTTACCTTCATGAAAAAGGAATTGACGAAACGAAAAAGAAGTCATTACAAAAATGCCCGCGATCGATTGAAATACGTTTTTACTTTGTTATTTGTTTTCCCGGTGAGGAAAAGATTATTTAAAACGATTTCATCTTAATAGTTAACATGAGAAGTTGGGAATATGTGTGGATCGGTAAATCGATTCAATCGAATAGCATGATCAAACATTTGATGGCAAGACTAAATACGAAAAAAAAGTCTCAGTGGAACGTCGACACATTAATGAATTCGTAATTACAGTTCTAGCTAATACTGATACAATATTTGTCGAATATCGACTCGGATTAAACTACCGATACATTGGAATCAATGTATAGGATTATGCCTTCTATGCTTTGTGGAGAATATAGGGAAAAATAAAAACAATAGGATATGAGATAAGGATAGTGTATAATAATATTCTGCCAAATATTCCACTGCAAGGACACAAGCGTTGGTTGAAGTAATGTAAAAGTAGTGACTTGATCCAAAGAATTGTGAGTTCAATCTCTGGCCACAGTAGAGGTGAATAGAACTTGGATAATGGCGTTACAAAAGTGAAATAACTGAAACTGAGCTATCCAGAAAAGGTATGGCACGTGGAATAAGAACAATCTACCTCGGTGGACAAAATAAAGAGTTCGGTTCGAAATCTGAAGGAGACCGGAGCGTACAACTGCCAAAACGCCGTGAATATGATAATGAAATTAAAGATGAGAACTGTCCGAACAATGTAAATAGTGTAAATTATTTACATTATTTGACCTATTTTATATAATCCGAAAACAAAAACGTTCGAAAATGTAAAAGATATACATATTTGGTCTGGTGTCACTGCTATATATCTCAAGATCCTCGACAAAATCCAAAGAAGGGCCTATAGGCTTATCGATCATGATCTAGCATCTCGATTTCAGACACTTTCCCGCCGTAATGATGTCGCTTGCCTCTGTCTTTTCTATTAATATTTTAATGGCAATTATAATTGGTCATCATTACTGGTACCTCGAATGCATAAATTTAAATCTTCTCCTAGATTGACAACTAGGTCTCGCCGTTTTACTGTTAACTAGAGGTAACCAAAAGTTCTATTCTAATTTTCTTTTCTTTTTTCTCATGCTTCTCGTCTGTTGTCTCCCCACCCTATCGACTTTTCTTTTTCTCTCATTGTTAGTAACCACTTGGATCTTGCTTGGAATATATATATATATATATATATATATATATATATATATATATATATATATATATATATATATATATGTGTGTGTGTGTGTGTGTGTGACTGTGTGTGTCTGTCTATATATATACATATACATACACACATATAAATATATATATATACATATATATGTGTGTGTGCGTGCATGTGTGTCTGCGTGTGTGTATATATACACACACACACACACATATATATATATATATATATATATATATATATTAATTAGATTAAGAGTCATAATATCTCTTCCTCTGTTAATATTTAATAATAATGGTTGGATACTTGTTTCTAATTAATCCTTGTTGCAGACGCCTGCTCAGACTCGTTTCTGGCTACTCTCATATTCGAATTAATTTTTTTACGAATCTCATGCTTAACTTCAAAATATATCTCTTCAATTGTTCTCTAACTTAATGGACTGAAGCGTCATTATTACTTATATGATTTACTGTTGGACCACTATTTAATAACCAGGGACAAAAGCCTAGAGGGCCAACGGTATAGAGGATAAATGGGACGAAGGCCCAGAGGATAAAAGAGACAAAGGCTTATAGAATAAAAGAGACAAAGGCCCAAAGGATAAAAGAGACAATATCCAAGAGGATAAAAGAGACAAAGGCTTAGAGGTTAAAAGAGACAAAGGCCCAGAGGATAAAAGAGACAAAGGCCCAGAGGATAAAAGAGACAAAGGCTTAGAGGATAAAAGAGACAAAGGCCCAGAGGATAAAAGAGACAAAGGCCCAGAGGATAAAAGAGACAAAGGCCCAGAGGATAAAAGAGACAAAGGCCCAGAGGATAAAAGAGACAAAGGCCCAGAGGATAAAAGAGACAAAGGCTTAGAGGATAAAAGAGACAAAGGCCCAGAGGATAAAAGAGACAAAAGAGGACAAAAGACAAAGGAGGATAAAAGAGACAAAGGCCCAGAGGAGACAAAAGAGGATAAAAGAGAAAAGGCCCAGAGGATAAAAGAGACAAAGGCTTAGAGGTTAAAAGAGACAAAGGACCAGAGGATAAAAAGAGACAAAGGCCCAGAGGATAAAAAAGAGACAAAGGCTTAGGAGGAGAAAAGAGAGGATAAAAAAGACCCAGAGGATAAAAAGAGACAAAGGCTTGAGGATAAAAGAGACAAAGGCCCAGAGGATAAAAAAGAGACAAAGGCCTAGAGGATAAAAAGACAAAGGCCCAGAGGATAAAAGAGACAAAGGCCCAGAGGATAAAAGAGACAAAGGCCCAGAGGATAAAAGAGACAAAGGCTTAGAGGATAAAAGGAGAGGATAAAAAGAGACCTAGAGGATAAAAGAGACAAAGGCCCAGAGGATAAAAAGAGACAAAGGCCCAGAGGATAAAAAGAGACAAAGGCTTATAGAAGAGACAAAGGCCCAGGATAAAAGAGACAAAAGCTTAAAAGATACAATATCCAAGAGGATAAAAGAGACAAAGGCCCAGAGGATAAAAGAGACAAAGGCCCAGAGGATAAAAGAGACAAAGGCTTAGAGGATAAAAGAGACAAAGGCCCTTAGAGGATAAAAGAGACAAAGGCCCAGAGGATAAAAGAGACAAAGGCCCAGAGGATAAAAAGAGACAAAGGCCAGAGGAGGAGACAAAGGCTTAGAAAAAGAGACAAAGGCCCAGAGGATAAAAGAGACAAAGGCCCAGAGGATAAAAGAGACAAAGGCTTAGAGGATAAAAGAGACAAAGGCCCAGAGGATAAAAGAGACAAAGGCCTACAGGATAAAAGAGACAAAGACATAGAAGATAAAATAGGCAAAGGCCTAGAGGATAGGAGGGACAAAGGTCAAAAGGATAAAATAAACAATGGCTTATAGAATAAAAGGGATAAATTCTTAAAGGATAAAAGTGACAATATCCTAGAGCATAAAAGGGACAAGGCCTAGAGGATAAAAGAAACAAAAGCGTACAGTATAAAAGGGACAAAAGCCTATTGGATAAAAACGTGAATTTAGCGACATTCTAACTGTGAATTCAATCTGTGTGTATTAGGCTGGTATTGTGCAGCAAGAATAAAATATTCCGTTTCAGCTTTTAATTCTGTGCTATCTAACCACTGATGTGTACAAGGTTCGTTTACATCAGATTGGTACGGGTAGAGTGTTGACCATGAAGAGACGACTTGTCATCCCTTTTTTTCTTCCTTTGGTACATTGCTTTTGCTTTCTTTTTTATCTTCTTTGCCTCTGTAGTAGATGTATTTTTACTTCTTCACCAACTTGAAATTGCCGTTTGAATTTGTTGGCTTCATTTATTACTGAATAAATTTCTTGTTTATTTCATGTTATTATTGCTATATTACTTCTAATAATAATTTTATTATTATTATCATCATCATTATTATTATTATTATTATTATTACTACTACTACTACTACTACTGTTACAGGTGCAGTTTTTCAAAAACATTTTTTTCTGATATTTTTTACATTTTGTTTTAGCTAATTTCCTGTTCATCTGAAAACGATAATCGTAATGATAGCAGTAGAATTCCAGATTATAATCATGGAGTTTCAGTTTAGTCAAGCACTAATCAGAGTCAGCTCGTTAGAATCAAAGAAAAGCAAGGTGAAATTTTATACTATTCCAATCTTTCTATATGGCAGTGAATGGTGTTGAATCTCCGCACATATTTCTATGGTAACTCTTCTAATGAACTTTGGTCTTGTGTATCTTACAATTTTAAACGCAGTACTAGATTGGGGGTAAAGTCTGGCCATTTTACAGTTGATATTTGATAGATGTATCAATAAGCCCGATGCTGGCAGTTTCTTCTTTCTCGGGCTCCTCACTTGTGAAACTCTTGCGTTTTCTTGCTTTTCAGTCAAAATTTGAACTTCAGAATTTAAATGGAATGTCAATCGCCATCTCCTGTCTTTCTAAATATTGTTTATTTATTGTTCTCATTCTTTAATAATGGATTTTCTCGCATAATTTCACTCTTAGTACCCCTCGCACTTTAGTGGTTTTATCACCTGGCTTGGAATGAAATGATTCAAAGATTGATGAAGAGAAGACGTGAGACAACAGAAATGTGGTACTGCAGAAGGGTGCCGAGAAAACAAATTATTAAGCATGTGCGCAATGCGGAACTGTTAAGGCAAAACGGAAAATATGAACTCATAAATCAGAAAGAGACAGTTGGACGTTCGAGGACTGTTATATATCATACCTATAAACAGTATTTTTTATGTCCCGATACTCATAGATATGTTGGACACTATTGTAAGTGGGTGTAATATGCTGTCTAAGTAGTCCATCACTAGCAGTTGTTTACCTACTTCACGGCGATGGCGAGTATTGTAGTTTTTTGATGTTATAAAGATTACCATTTCATTTCCAACGTCGGTTTTGGTTATTCGTCATTCAGTAACCTTTTCTATGTTACAACAAGGAAACGTAATTAAGAAATAAGTCTTGGATAATTTAACACTCACAGAGCATACTGGAAGCAAGAGGAAAGCACCGGGTAATCTACTTAACGAGCTTTATTTCTACTGCTATTTATACCAATTCTCATAAAGTATAAAACGGTACACACACTAGAATGGAACTTGGTAGAAGGCCTGGTTTAAAGATGTATTCCGAAGTGTATACTATGTTTAGGACTAAAAGACTGAAAACCCTCTCCATATTTCCTTTTCAGGTGTCCCTCAGGCGCCAGAGATTAACGTTAGACTTTTTCCGTTAAAGCTGTGATAGGTTTCTGGCTGGGTCGAGTAAAATTGCAACTCTCAAGTCTAAGTAACTGAGACTGGAAATAAAAAAAAAATTGGGAACAGTCAGATAAGGTTTATATTTTATTTTGCAAACCATAAACCACAGAATACAATGATTCATAGGTAATCCTTCACTTAAGTGGCGGACGATAAACTAAACCCGGCACAAAATCTTTGATCGGATGATTGGTGGTTTTCTGTTGTTCCCAGGTCGGCCCTGACCCAGGTTGGTACCAACAGTTATGGGCAAATAGTGAACACACAAACAGAAATAAAACACTATGAAATTATAAAAATACATATTTATAGCAAAATGATCAGCAAAACATATTTATAGCAAAAGGACCAATGATATATTTTATCTGTAGTTGAAGGAATGCAGTGATGTTCAAAATATTTAGATTTTGGCATGACATTAGTACTTATAATACACTACAATTTCTTAAATAATTCGAAGTATATTCCAATTTCATCAAAACTACAACATAAAACACACATATCACCGCCTCTAGTAATTATGTCCGCACAAACATGTTTCTGCTCAAAAGCTGAGTATAATCAACTCTGTATTCAATTGTGAAAGCATATATTTTATATAATATATCATATTTTTATTACTTCAAAGTTCCAAAGAAAATTTAATTTCGGCATTAAATGACCCATAAGGAGTTATTATGTCGTTAAATAAAAAAAAAACATCTTAAGCGGTGTAAAATAATCTGTCGAAGTTCTGCTTCACTTAAACGGAAGAAAATAAACTCGTTTAGGACACATGGCACAGTGGATAAAGGCGTTGGTTACATCCAGTTACAGGACCCAAGAGTGTGAGTTCAATACCCGGTTAAGGCAGTGGAGATCTTTCAGAGGGAAATTAACAGGAAATAACTGATAACTGACATCTATCAAACATGGCACGTGGAACTAGAACAGTCTACCCCGGTGAGCGAAATAAAGGCTTCAGTTCGACATTTCAACAACCTGAAGAAGGCCGGAGCGTACAACCGCCGAAATGTTATGATAAATATGGCGACAAAGATGCGGACAATAGTCCGAATAATGGAAATAATGCTCGTTTAATACCTTGAAGTTTTTCCATCTTAAATCTCACTGTGACCAATGGCCATATGGTATTCTGTGGTATCGAGCGGTGTTCAGGAAAGTGTTTCTTATTTGTGTTGCCGGATTGGATTCTAAAGAGTCGATTGGGTGGTATATGCTCAACCTGGAAACAATATTGTTTCAGCCTCTTGTTTTCACAATTTGTCTGCTATGTAGTCCTTTAAGATACATTGTTATAATGTTTAAATGTAATAAACGTATATACCCTGGTATAACTGATTTTACGCCGTTCATGGAAGATCATTTATTTTATGTCGCTTAAGTGAAGGATTACCTGATTCGTATGATTGTTTTTGTTTGTTTTTTTCTTTAATTAGATTACTGAATTTTTCACTGCAATGAAGGGCATTTGATTTTGTTATCTGTTTCTTATCGTTGATCTTCGAAAGCAGAAGCCGTTACATTAAAAAGACTTGTAAAATGAACTAGGTTAAATTTCGGTTAGGGATTATATCACTTTCGTACAAATGTTATTTCAAAGGCAAGAACATAATTCTCCCTGTATTTGTTTTCTTTATAATTGTTTTAGTAGCCTAGATATTTAAACCATAACAGTCAAATCTGACCTTTGAAAAATGTAGGACTTTTCTATGTCGTTAACCTTAAAATAAGTGATCCACCTCTCATTCTTTTTAACATTCGACTCACTTACATTTTACGTTCTAATTTCATATTTTTCACGGTCTTCACATTTTCTTTCTCTTCTTATTTTCCTCCCCCTCTTTGTATTCTCTTTCATTCTTTTTCCTGGCAAGTTTCTCTTCCTATTAGTGATTACTATTTTTATTTCTGTTTCATCTCCATTTTGTTCTGCTTCTTTTTCTTTCTCTATGTTCCCCATTTATTTTTAAAACCTTTCTCTTTATTATACTTTTTTTCCACCATTTTCCTATTGAATACGTTACTTCCTTCCTGTATGTTAATGGTCATTTTTTTTTACCCTCATTAGGATTTCCGCCATCAATTTCCACTTATTTTAATGCGACCATCTGTTTCTCTATTTCAAAACTCTCCCATCCAGACGAATCGACCCAACATGCACTGGCAGCACTCACGCCTGCGCACAATGAATTATGGGACAGCTGTCGTTCGAGTCACGTGAGCGTTGCATGCAGTGATCGGGTTAAAGGATTACAGGCATTTGATTAGATTGTCCGATTTTCCACCATCCACGTTCTGGTCGCGTGAACGGTAGATTAATAATTTCCTTCATTTTTTTTCTTTTAGATCGCCACCGATTTTACTCATTCTTCAGTAAGTAGTTGGACCTTTTTTGATATTTAAAGGAGATTTAATATTATTCCCATCATATTAATCTTTTTTCAGAGAAAACGAAAACAATAAAACGGAACACTGACGCTAAGGATAAATGCAATTATTACATACATTCTCTTCAGAATGCGTGCGATCGTGGTCCCCTAGAATTTGCTTTCTTTTGCTGCTCTTCTTTAGCTAATGTTCATCCAATATAAGGCTCAAGAGCCATCTGAGGTAGAGGATTACTGAAAGGAATATGATATAAACGGAGAACGATGAAGTAGAAAGTGAAAATAAGGAGGTTATTGCGAATAGATAACGATTGACTATAGACTTGAAGAGATTAAGATATTTGTGATAGAGAAAGCATCCACGCGTGAATCGGTCTCCAAGAGTAAAGGTTATTGGGAGGGGGTAGAGATTTCTGAGTGGTTCATCCTTCTTACCAATAAGAAAATGCCGGTAATGAATGTAATTCAAAACTATGAACGTAGCAAGGATGGCTTTATCTGTAAACGCTTGGACTAGTGGTACTCTAGCTTACAGCCATATCACGTTGAAGTTAACGCCGAGCTTGGTCAGCACCGAGTGTAATTTAAACCTTTGAGCGTAACGAGGTTGGTCATAGCTGTAAACTCCTGGAAGGATGTGTTTTGCCATGGCTTATTTTGAAGGTTTAGCATCACGTTCTGGCCTTATTCTGTTATCCATTTGCACTACCTCATTATTTATATTTCTCGCTGTTTCTTTTTGCTTCTCTTGCTGTAATTATGTCATCTGAGTTTTAAATACTCCCGGCTTTCTTTTCTCATTATATTTTGCAGATGTTTCAACGGCTTCATTCTGAATGTAGCTATGAGATTATTTGTAGTCCAATTTTCCTTACGATATTCTTGATGCCTTCATGTTCTATGGATTCATGTTCTATTTATAATATTCTTAGCAATTTTCGGTAAAATCCACATCTCTGTCTGTGGCTTCAACTGTCTACTTCATCCGTAAAGAGATTATCCAACTTATATTTCTGTAGAGATGAGTAGACGTTATAAAGCAGTTTACCAGCTTCCTTTTGGAAAAAAAGGTTAGATAACGTAAGGTTAATAAAATTAAAGTTTCTATCAAATTCTTTTAACTATTAGATCGCAGTTCAGCACTAGTTGCTTTGTTTCTTACGATAATTTTCTTCATATTTTGCTAAGTTTCTGAAAGGCATCTTTCGCTATTCGTTTGCGTATTCCGTTTTCATTTTTAATACTCTGTTCGCTACATTAACAACGGAGTTAATTGTCAGTAGCATATTTATTTTAACATCACCAATAGATATCCTACGTCAGGGGTTGTCTCCTTGGCTCTTTTATTCAAGTTTTCTTTTTCTTACAATAGATTGATCTTTCTTTTCGCTTTTTTTGCGATCTTATAACTGTTCTTTCAGTTCTGAAAGAAATCTTATATAACGTAAGCTTAATAAAGTCTTCTATCGAATTCTATTAGATATTAGAAAGGAACTCAGAATTCTTTACTTTCTTTCAAAACATTTTTATTCTATATCTTTATAATTTTCATTTTTCTATTGGTGTTGACATCATGGTCTTCTTCCCAAGTTAAATGTTTATAATTTTCTTTGCCGTTTCTCGTATTTCATGTAAAATATCTTTTAAAAAGTGCGACATGAATGTTATCTTGAACGGCCACTCCTCTGAATCATTTTGCATTAATGCGCGTATACCCAAGGTCTCTGTTCTTTGTTCCTTATTTTCATCAAGGATCATCGCTGAAAATAGGCCCATCAAAAATTGAGAAGTAGTAAATAAGAACATGGCGAGATATTCTTAAACATGATTAACGGAACAAAAACAATCTTGCTATGTCTACCATGACAAGAGCTCACCTTTGTATTCCTTTGATAAGAAGGAAGTTCTTCGAAAGAACCGATACTCTATAGAACAGACACACGCCTGGGTGTTTCCCAGATCACTATATTCGTAGCCCTTTCAAGCCTAGCGTTAGTCCTTATCTAACCTCCATAAACTCATAAACTTTACTTCCTATTTTGCATTCTTGCATTCATATCATCTTATTTAGTTATCTTTAGTATTGTCTCTTGAGCTTTGTAGTAGGTGAAAATTAACAGAAAATACTCACTACCGGAAAATATCTCATGATATCTAACATGTTCAGCTTTGTACAGTAAAATACTAATTATCTGCATGACTGGTTTTATAACCATAGCTCCAAAGATAGTAACATCAAGCCTTATACACGAATAGCACAGAAAGATTTAAATGCTGAATTTGCGAGTTTAACCTGCACCATATTATTTTGTGAGAAGTGATTGCACTCTCAGATTATTTTCGAAGATGCAGTGGCGCCAGTTTCTTAATGGAAGATACCTAGCCTGTTTTAAACCCCGAACAATTGTAAACTATCTATTCTCCTGGCAGCTATTCACCATTGGGTCTGTTCGTGATTTAATTTGTCTTGTTTACGAAGTCTATTGTCCTTGTTATGACAAAAGACCACAGGAAATGAATCCAGTTGAGAACTCAATAGTGGATTTCCACACAGAAATTAAATGGATTTCAGATGCCACTGTTTGTTTAAGTGGACGAAACTTGCTTGAAGCTACAAGAACATAGATATTTACAAAGGTGAACTTATAATGGTACAAAACAAAAGGCATTGTCGGAATATTATTTTGCGTCAACCAAATAGAAAGAACATATATGTATTAATAAATTAACATTCCATATGCTGTCTTTTATATATTGGTTCAAATGCAGACTATTAGTTTCAGTATATAACAGACAATTACATGTGTCGCAATTTAGACCTACAGTATTAGAATACATGATTATCTTCATAGCTGCGTATGAAAAAGGGTTCGGTTTGGTCTTGTTTGAGCACAGGAAATTCCATGGACGGAGCAAGAAACGTGGAAATCTCAAAGAAAATGGCAGTAAAAAAAAAACTCTTATACAGGAAAAGACTGATAAAATTGCTTGGATAATTAATGAGGAAGAGAGGAACTGAACTCTCACCGGGTATATCTATTGCAAAAGAGATAGGGTTAAGCAGTCAGTCACCTGCCTGAAGAATTTCTGTGAATGGATGGCGGAAGGAGAGGCGGGAGCCTTAGCAAAGGGATAAAACTGCTAAAAGCCTCAAAGAAGATAAGAATTTTGGGAGTGCCACATAACTAAAGCGATGGTTACTTCATGAGTTCCGAATGTGATTCTCACTCTGTATTTCAGTATTAACTACTGGATGAGCATGAATTAAATTTAATAAAAATGTACGTAAGTCGATTATTAAACGACAGGGATTAGTAAGGCAAAGAAAACAGGACTTACGCAAAATACACTGTAATCAGTAAAGGAAAGAGCCTAAGGTGTGACCTATAGTTATTTCCCAAGCCAAAGTTAGATGTTACACAAGGCCGAAATTAGAAGGCATCCAGTGAGGATCGAACTCACTACTCAGTCGTAATTGTTCTAGTGAGACAAGCTTGCTAACCATTACACCGCCTCCAGGTGCCACTAAGGTGTGAACTATATATTGGGGACGTCGAATGTCAAGCATGTACAAAGATTTAACTAACTGTGACGGTATAAATAGATGGCGGAAAATTTGAGACAGGAGTGCGAAGATGAACAAGAGCAAGTGATGTATTACGACGCTGGAATATTTCGTTAGAAATAAAAAGAAATAGTGATATTAGACACAATAATAATATCAATCTTCCCTATATGACAGTTAATTCAGGACAATTTCATCACAGATGTAGAAGGGATTTGCTTCTATAAAATATGACCTATCAAATCGATGCAAATGTTTGAGCGCGATTTTCGTTAATAATATAAAATGGCCGGTGTAATAAATAATAATAATATAAAATTGACACTGGTGTTTGTTTTCCCGCTGGTTTCTGGCGTGTTTAAATTTGAAACCTTGCAACGTTCAATTGCGTGTCAGAAGTTGTCGAATGTTGAGTTTTGTCCTTAAAGAGGACGAAAAGTTGCACTTTCGCCGTACTATACGTTAAGACTTTCGGAAAAAGGACTAGCCGTTGAAACTGTGACAAGAAAACATTCAAAAGTTATACCTGGACTCTGCACCAGCTCTTCGGGCAGTCAAAAATCTATTTCTTTTTTTTTTTACAGTAAGGGTCAACCTTTACAAGGCCCAGGGGCCATACGAGGTCAAGGGTTACGTTAGTAGGCCATTTGTGTGTACAGGTGATGGATATAACGATTAATCCTGGCCTTAAATAGGTTAAGATTGTAGTGATCCGGGAAATATCTTGTCGATTCGCGAGAAGAAACTTCTCGAGTGGAACCTATTTCTCAACGATAAAATATGGAGGGAATGTGTGTGGTTTGCTACTATGTAAGTGACATGACGTGTTCTTGCTGTGGAGGTTTAACTCGACGGGATCAGAGAATGTAGTTCATTCGAGCAATTTTCATGGAAGTAGCAATAGCGTAGCGAGAGGTGTGCCACACCCCGTCTGTAGGATAGTGTGTTGAAGGGTGGAGAATAATTCGTCACCCACAATGGCTCGAGAAGGCCTATGAACTCATGTCTGGAGAGTGAGATCTTGGAAGCTCCTGGCCAAATATGACAACAGTACTGCATTTTGGGCCTGATCTGGCCCTTGCAATGGTAGAGCATAGCAGGAAGAGTCAGGTACGTATCGTAGCGATACAGAGAACCGGCTATTTAATCTGCATCCTTAGCATCGCATCGGATGTACGAGTTTTACTTCAGGCCAGGTGTAAGTTTGACGCCTAACACTCTTCCAAGGCATGGTTCTTTTTCCGACAGGATCTCCGTTCATCCTGATTGGTGGTAGCTCGAAGTCAGATTGCCGATGATGGAACGTAATTAGTTTGGTCTTCGAGACATTGAATGTAACCAACCAGTGCGTTGGGTAATTTTTACAAGTCCGGAGGAGAGATCGTTCGCCAATCTCTGGCCATTGACACTTTTAGAGGTGCGCCCGTAAATAGTCGAAACGTCAGCATAGATGTTTATAAATAATATGAGTATATTCTTAGGCAGATCATTTATATAAATCAAAAAGAAGGTCTGTCTAAGGGGTGATCCCTATGAGTCACCTGCGTTGACCGCTAGTGCACCGGTGGATTGGCCGTTAATAACTACCTTCAGGGAGCTAACATCAGGAGATTTTATGAGCGGGAAGACCCTTTCAGTGATTCCATAACTGGAGAGATTGCGTAGTAAACCTTTATGCCACACCTTGGCGAAGGCCTTTGAGATATCTCGTGCTATGGTCCTCGAGATGTGATTGTCATCAAGACCCTCATTGACAGATTTCGTCAAGGTGATTTTAACCTAACCGATCAACTACGAGCGACATTCATACGATGAAGACGATCTCTTTGGAATCGAGGAGAATAATCCGAAGATTTCGACGAAAGAGATTGCTAAGTCTTTGAAAATCGTTATTTCAACTGCCTTTTGCCCTCTAAAGAGTCGGATATTCAAGAAGAACAGCAGATTTTGACCAATCAAAAAGATGTCATTTTCCATCTCGGCAACGCTAAACCCCCTGTTGCAAAACAGAATTTGCAGAAGCTGAAAGAGGTAAAATAATTCTTCAGCACCCAACATATTCTCTTGACTTGAATCCTCCAGATTTTCATTTGCTACGGTCTTTACAGAACAATTTGAACCACAAAAATATTGACTATGTACCGTCAGTAGAAAACTACTTCCCAACCTTCTTCCAGCAAAAAAAACATAGTTTCTACGAAAATGACTCAACAAGTTTGGAAAACGATAGGAAACGATTATTAAAAACAATGGAGACTATGTACTTGACTAATAAAGGTTTTTTTTTTGTGATTATATAAAATTTTGTTTTTAATTTTCTAATTGAGACGAACTTTTGCAATGTTCTAATACAAGGGGACGTTTCCTTCCAATCAGAAATCTGAAGAAACATAGGCTAATTGTATCTAAAACTGAATGCATATATGGAATAATACGTAATTCTGGTATTTCTTCTTCCACAGTGGAGCATTTAGCAGCACATTTCGGATAGGGATATTGATATTAAGAACCCTAATAAAATCATTTTCTATCATTTGATAGATCGAGCGGAACTATTTATTTAATCTAAGAAATTTTTTCGTTCTGCAGTCGAATCTAGAGTTTGGGGGGATTAGTTCGTGAATTTGATGGCATTTTGTTTGTGACTTCAAACTCTGAACAGCATTTAAATGGGAAAATAAGATGCCCATAGATATAAAACGATATCAATCTACTGTCGTTCTGTTCGAAATTCTCTGAAGGCTATTCGAATCAACAGATACCTGAAGAAGGCTTTGGGTTATAACGGCCGAAACGTTGTGATAATGACAACAAAATGTGGACATTATTTAGACTGTAAATTATTTAATAACCATAACTCCTCCTCCCTGAAATTCAGAAAGAAATCAACAAATTTATTTGTCAACCTCATAATATTTAAGCTATTATATGGAAATACAAGACATGATCTTCCCTTTTGTACACCTTCAGCTATTAGTGTAATTACGAATAATTTGATTTTGCTGAACCAGAATTTACATGATATTTAAGATTCATGGATATTGACACACCCTTTATTAATAATACTTCCACGATGGGTTTCTCCTTTGCAGCCTTGTTAGCATTTGATTTTTTCCTCTTCTCTTTGCTTAGTTCAACTTGTTCTTAATGGGAACAGATCCAAATTCAGGTTTGTTTTTCAAATGCCAACATTGTCTGATTTCTGTATATAAGATGTTTATTATTTATTCTCTTTTATTTCATGATGCATCTTGACATATACCAAATATAACAAGTTCCTTTCAAAGATAATTCTAATAAAGCTTAGTGTTCAGAAAAACAAGCTAAGTTCCACAATGCAATTTGAAGGCCCATGCTAATCAAAAGAAAAGATCTGTGGGGCTTTTGTTGTTGTTTTTTTTTTTACTTTCATATTTTGCTTTTATTGTTCAATGTTTATTCTTCTCTCTTAAAAGAGAAAATATAAAGAGAACAGTGCTTTTCACCAGTCTTTTAAATGTATACGCTACGCGTGGCTTGAAAATGTTGGTCTTAATTTTGTCTTGAAATTGTAAATACGGACTCTCTGGCCTTCCTAAACCTGCTGAATCGCGAACAGCACTAGTTAAAATAAAACTGCTGCGTCACACCACTACCAGCAACACCCGTTCGGGAAAATCAAGTTCAGCCTTTTTTTTTTTTTGTCCGTGGATCTCACGTGACTCCGAGAGAATTAGCGATCGAGGATCATCGCTACTGAAGACCAGAGAGATGAAAATCCTACTTGTAGAAAACTGCTCGCGATTTTTTTTCCCCAACGAAGACGCTACGTTTGGGACAATGGTTTTTTTTTTTTTTTAGAAATTTTTATTTTTTAAGAATACTCTTTGATAATATTTTCTTATTTATTTCTTCTTTCAGCAAATTACATATATATATATATATATATATATATATATATAAGACATTTTTATGTTTAACGTTCATTTTTTTATAGATACAAGTATTTAAGTAAATGTTCTGTTTATAATAAACAGTATTAAATAACATTTACCGGCCTGAATGTCCGAGAAATTTTCATAGAAAATATTCGTCCTTTGACAGGATTCGAACCTGCATCCTATACGGAACCGTCATTTACGTTGACGTGCCTTAACCGTCTCGGCCACAAAGAGGGTTCGGTAAGGTCGAATTTACTGCTTATAAACTTCAATCTTCCATGAATCTCGTACATTCATAACTGCTTTGGCGTATCAAATGCAAACAAATGACGTCATATATTAAGAAATGGACAAAGTCCGACAATTTATTATAAACAGAGCATTTACTTAAATACTTGTATCTATTAAACATAAAAATGTCTTTAATAAATAAATAAATTGTCGGACTTTGTCCATTTCTTAATATATATATATATATATATATGTGTGTGTGTGTGTGTGTGTGTGTGTGTGTGTGTGTGTGTGTGTGTGTGTTTACGTGGGTGTAGATATAGGGTTTTATTACTTAAACGTTATTTTAATCGATAGTCATATTTGAGTAGACGCACTGTTTATTTATTAAACAGTATATTAATTTATTTTCATCTACCTGACTGAATATTCGTGAAATCTTATTAAGGAATAAATATGCGATAAATCTCATTATGCGCTCTTAGACAGGATTGGAACCTACTCTCCAAACCCCAGGAGAAACCGCCTTTATATTCAACATCCTTTAGACCGTCTATGCCACGAAGTGCGTTGAGGATCATGTTGAATAGAATCTTATGAACGCAAATGTTTCTCAGACTTTCTAAACATTCATATCTACTCTGTTCGTATCCTAGGGTAACCAAAGCAATGTCTAAAGAATCTATGGATTTTTATTTATCTAGCCCACAGATTTTATTACGTAAACGGTTTTAGTTTTTTTTGTTGTTTTGTTTTTTATCGACTTCAGTCACGTTCCACAAGTTGCGACCTGGTTCATATGTTTCCATGGCAACTGTTCTAATGATCTCTCTTCCAACTGCATTAATATAAGCGTACTACTAAAGTGGCAACTAGGTTTCATAGTTTTACTGTTAATATAGTTAGCTACAACCGTATGTCCTATTTCCTTGTTCGCAAGTCACACCTGAGGAACTATCTTCCTGTTTCTTGCTTCCCTACCATTTACGTTCAAAAAATTAAAGTCAACGTTCATGACCATCTTCTGTCTTCTTGAAAACTGATCGCTTATTGACCTCGACTTATTTTCTTTCATTCTCAGATCTGTTGACTTGCTTCGGGTGAAATGATTTAAAGAATTAGAAAAGTATACAATGTTTTTTTGCTTTTTGTTTTTCTTTTTTTTAAGTACAGAAAAATTATCTAACATTTTAAGCTTAGTAAATTAAAAAAAAAGTAATATATATTTATCTAATAAGATATATTTAAACTTTCTTCCTACATAAAATTAAATCCTTGATCATTTGCAGAGGTTTAAACAAAAATCCCTATTAAAGGAATGAATAACTTCTTAGTCCCCAAAGAAGTAATCAATAGATGCATATACATTTAATATTTTCTTTCTATAATTCTTAGAAAAGTCATTTATTACTGAATCGAATCAATTCCATATTAATTTCAGCCCATGATTATCCTAATTATAGAATCGTTATTCTAAATTCTAGAATTATTCTCATTATTTACGAAACATTTCTCATTTACTATTCAATTACAGATATATGATCAAAGCATCACTTGGTGATATTGAAACTTTATTGGCCTGCATATTTTGTGATTTTCCCGTTGGAAAGGATTGAGCTCTCATTATTTAGTACTTAGCCAGTACACAGTCTACTGAATACTACCTGCTCGTTTTCAGTTACTAATGGACCTTTTTTAAACAGTTCTATGATCTTTACGTTGTCTATTAAATTCGAAATGACTGCTGGTTAATAATTCTGGGGATAAAACGTAGTGTTTTTGAGCTGCATGCCCGTTTCAATGACATTCAAGTATTTAAGTAGATAAGCGTTCGAAGCGCCCATTTACCAGCCAAACCTCAAGAAAATGGAGACAAATCATGAAATTAATCATGTGAGTCGTCGCCTAACAAAACCTGAATTCTTTAATATGAATAGGATCAATTATGAAATGAACCAAGAAATTCTCACGGAAAAACAGAACTTACATCGTTTCGTGGTGACCTTTGTCGCCCAGGTTCTTGAACCCAAACCCTTCAAATAATTGTGCATGGTTCACGTACAACAAATTTAGTTTCCAAGATAAGGTAACTTAATATAAAGGTCGCCCCACTAACTTGAACCGATTTTAAATGTGAATTAAGTTTAAGCATCTAATGATTTTTTTTCTTTTTCTTTCAGTGTTTGGCAATTTCACCCATGGAAAGATTAACAATCAAACAGCATATTCAAGCCAGCAAAGCTTATTACGAATGTGGACGTTCAAACATAATTTAAATGAGAAGTTCCCAGGTCACATCATCTCTCGAAGCAACGAAGTCAATTGGCCATCACGATCGTGCGACTTGACGCTTTTAGATGTATGACAACAAGCCAACAACAATTCAACAGCTGAAGGATGAGATAATAAGGCATATTGGTGAGTTCGAAGAGCATGCTGAAACGTCATCAAAAATTTTGACCATCGAGTGAAGATATGCCGCCAAGGCCTTGGCGGACATTTGAGTGATATTATTTTCCACACATACTTGCCATGACTTAAATAATATGATCCAACAGAGAAATAAATAAATTTTCACGAATAACACTGATTTATTTACTGCTGACTTTGATCCATCTTAATGAAACACCCTTAAAGTAAGGCCTCATCAATACTGGTAAGTGCAGTTATTTGGCTTGTGAAACTTATTTTCCTGAAAAGCTGTTTTAATAGAAAGGTTTTGTAAGTAGCATTGGTTAATGAATTCTAAATACTTCCTTACAAGGAAATGGTTAATATTACCATTCCTGAAGATATTACTTTCCAATAAATAGTTACCATATTTAAATAAAAATTAAAACATATCATTTATTGTGTAATAATGTATTCGTCTTGGCTTCGTTCAGGAAACTTAAGATACCATTGGATTGGATAGTATAAAGAAAAAATAGGAAACGTTTATAACGTTGATTTAGGGACGTTTTATGTGAGGGTAGCATAGATTAGTATGGATTTTATAAAACGCCCCTAAATAAATATGCAGAAAACCACTAAACATAGATAAAAAAAACATCTACTAGACATATACATACACAGAGAATCGAATATTCATAATCATCCGAATCTCGCATAGACAAATTATGATACACATATACACACGCAAACTGTTTGACAAGCAAAGTGAGAGTTCCACAGGTTAAAAGTGTAAGAAAAATAACTGTAAGAATAGAAATGCATCTAGCTAGTTACACAGTAAAAGCGCGAGACCTAGTTACTAATAGGATACTTAAATTCATGTAGTCAGATCACCAGGAAAAAAGCTCGTCCCAGCCATGGAAATATCTGTAGAATAGAAGCTACGTCATGTCGGTGAGAAAGTGACTGGAGACAAAATACCTGGTCAGGATGGATTGTTGGAGTATTGCTGCCATATCTGGGCAGGAGTGTCATAATCCTCACTTTTCAGTCTTGACATACTTCAAAACACTTCACACGGCCTTGTGAGCGATTAATTATCCTAAACCATACAATCCTTTGGACACAGACAAAACGTTGCTAGCATCATGCTACTCTTTCTCTATTTTCAAATGTTTAGCCAAATTATTCCTCAGTTCTACCACTTAAGACCTTACAGCTAGTACCGCGTTCACAGGGTCGAATTATCCTCAGTGTCATCGTAGTATACTGGTAAGAAGGAAGATCCACGCAGTTTCATCCCGAGAACACCATTTTGCGGAGTAGACTCTCGAGATGTTTCCTCGATAGCTGCAATCTTAACTTCTTCCCGTCTAGAGTCAACAGTTATTTATCCTACATATCCTTATAATCTTCGCTTAGTTGCTCCTCTACATTGAGTGGCTCTTGGGATCTAGTACCATTGTCGCCTTGCTTGGAGTGAAACTATTAAAAGAATGTTTTGTCTGATCTAACATGTATAACAATAGAACATGTCATTAGGAATTGGGTTGTTTCTGGAACAATAAAAAGAAGCGACCAGTTTTGTTGCATCTTTAGAAGGTTGCTCTTGGAGCGAACGTTTAGTAAAACAGAATATGTTAAATAAAAATATAAAAAAGATTTAAATCTATACTGATAAAGTAAAACTTGATTTAAAGTAATTTAATTACCCGGAACACAAAAGAATTTATTGTTTTAACAAATAAAAATATTTCACCAAGATTAATTTTATATAGGTATAAATCAAAATCCAATAGTTGAGTTTTATCTTTGTAATATTGTATAATTTGAATAAGGCTACACAAGAAGGGCACTCAGTGAGAATCGAATTCACTATAGAAGAAAATGTTTTGCAAGGATCGGATGATAGCGTACACTATATGGAAAACGTCTACTGATTCTGAGTTATTGTGTAAGTCGTATGCAGCAAACTTGAATAAAATATGTATTGTGGTATAATACACGGTTTGTCGGCCTCTTCCAAATAACAGCCATTGTTGTTCTTGTAAAATCTCAAATACTAAATCGTCACCAGCATGAAGGATATAAATATTAATCACAATTTCATAAAGCATCCTCAAAAATATTACGTTCATTAGTTGGTTTATTTATTTATTTTTTTTTAAATTACCGCATTTTTCAGATGACAAATCAGTCAGTAGAAAATTGGATTAATTGGTCTTGAATACTTGACCTGAAAAGGATAGATTTGTATGCTTGGAAAAATCGATCATATGAAAAAAGAAAAAAATAACAGTCTATCCACTCAATACAATTATTGAACCCTCTCTCACTCCAACGACTTCTTTACTATTTCCTCACACGTCTTCACCTTTCTCGTTATTCTTCTTTCTTTCACCATACATGAAAGTCAGAGAAGATAAACAGTATGGTTGGCTGGTTATCTAACTAGCTATCTAAATGCAACGAAAGAGAAGCGAAACTTATGTAAGATGTCTTTTCAAGTTGTGAGTGAATATAGCTCTCGATATTTTTTTTTCCTTTCTTTCTCTTTTTTATTCAAGCCTTGGTTATTAACCCTCTGTGTTGTCTCTTATGTTTCTTCTTATGTCCTCCTATTACTCAAACGTGTACAAGAAGCCAAATATGTTGGAGGAAAAAAACAGAGGTACAAACGGTTATTGGCGGCGGGCAATGAAACTGTGGTACCAAAACCGATTTCAAAAGATGTTTATTATTTTGTGACTTTTCATTTCTCGCGTCATTTAAGCTGAACGGAGAGGAAATATCAGTTAAATGCCTATTTCAAATTAAAGACAGAATTAATTACGTCCAGTGATTTTGAATAGTTTTTCGATCTCTCAGTATGACAACTAAATTCTCAGCTTGCCTATTCTCGTTACGCTCTCTCTGAAAGCCCATACCATTATCAGTCTGATTGCATAGTCTACAATACAACACGCAGGCTATAATATTCAATCAGGTGCTTTTGAATGAAGTGCAGGTAATTTTCAAGTCCGATCGTGTTCAACGCTTAGTTCATTTTCACAGGTCATTATATCACACTGTAGGTGATTCGCGAATTCCTTTTGCGTCTTATAACATCTGGACACATTACGAGTGTTAAATTCTTTATGCTTTATTTTCTCATAATGTGTTACAAACATATGAGCTGTGTTTTTCCGACTGTAGGGCAACCGTTTCATATAGTTCCTATTCTCTTAAAGGTTTCTTATCATTTCATTCTCAGTAGTGATATTTTTTCTAATCAATTCACCTCAAGCAACGTGATAATGCCTATAAGACGAAAGGAACCACTGGATGGGAAAGAGAATAAAAAAAATGGAAACCCAATCATCATAAAAAGTGAATAAAGGATAAACCTCTACACCTCTCCGAAAATTTGAGGTGTGAAGTCGACCAGAGACATATATGGACATTATATATATATATATATATATATGTGTGTGTGTGTGTGTGTGTGTATATATATATATATATATATATATAGTTTATGCAAACTTAGGTAATCCGTATGGGTAGACCTGAGGAGGATGATATCCAGAGAGCTCAATGTAAAATTCAGAGCAGATATGTTTAAATAAAAGACAGACCACGTTAAGATTCCATGTAATAAGCTATTTCACCATAACCCCTTTAACAGGGTTCTGGATCATCAGACTTTACTTCCAAAAGCTGAAATGAAAAATAAAAAGAAATTCACACGTTTTTGACGGACCTCATCAAGTATACGCAAAATTAACGAAGTGAGGGAGTGAGGTGGGAGAGAGGATATGAGTATGTCATATGTATCATTTCAGTTTCCTATTTTTAACCCCAGTGTGTCGGCTAGATGTTGCTCAAATTTAACGCGTCTCGTCTCTAGATATAGATAGCTAAGGGGTGAATGATAAGAACGACATTAAAGGAAGAAGTTACAACAACCCCAATCAATTACACGACAGGTTTCATTCAAATTCTTAGACGCTGTCAGTTCGCGTTACTTTAACGTGCATATTTGGGAGGTTAAGGTTTGATAAATATCTAAATGTTAAAACAATCTACGAAGAAATTAAATTGAAATTCGGTTGAGTTTGTGGTATTTTCTATGAAACAGTCGAATGGAAAAATTCATAGACAGAACATTGAAAGAGTAATCCATTTTATATTTAGTAATCTTTTTTATTATATATATATACTCCTATTGAGTAAAAAATCAAATTTCAGAGTTTAGGTGTCGATGTTAGAAGTATAGAGTTGAAGTAGAAGGAACTAGAAACACAATTCTAAAACAGGAAAGAAGGGATAAACCTCTACTCCTATTCAAATGTCCAGGGATGAGTCTAAACCGAGCGATCAGCAGAACCACATCTTTTTCACTTTAAATCTTGTTTTCAACTGTAAGGATTCTTTTTATTCGAGATTTGGTCATATATAGCTGGACAGCATTTGTTCCTTTATTTTCATGAACATTTTGCTCATTCTGTGAAATAAATGTTTCAATATTCCTCTTTGCCTACAGATTACTATAAGACATTATCAAGCGTTTGATAATAAAGCCAATAATTTTTTTTTTTTTAAACTGCTTGATTCTAACAACTCGGATACGTAACACACAAATTGGTCTATTTTCTTTTTTGGCAACCATGTATTTATCTTTTATATGTTTTCCACGATAACCTTGTCGTAAAGTTCTTTCAGTTTTTGATCGGAATCTACGTAGTGCGTCTTTTAGGTTTTTGTTCGCTGGGGATAAATCCTAGGATGACGTTCAATCCTCTTAGAATCATCTTGTTGTACAGTTTAAATAAATCTACTGAGAATAACAACCTTGTCGTACTGCTTTATATATATATATATATATATATATATATATATATATATATATATGAAAGTGAATATAGAAGATGTATATATACATATATATGAAGATATATAAATAAATATATTTGAAATATATATGTATATATACATATATTTATATAATATATATTATATAAATATATATATATATATTTAAATATATATATATATACATATATATGAAAGTGAACATAGAAGATGTTCATGCTAGATGCAATCGTCAGGTCACGAGTGGCCTGACGATTGCATCTACTATGAAACAAACTGTCACCTCCAAGTGTTGACTTTGTTCACTTTTATATTTATACACGCTCTATCTCTGATATTGAGCACTTTATCCCATAAATATAGCACATCTTCAGACTATATTTCTTCATATATATATATATATATATATATATATATATATATATATATATTAATAGTAATACTCGGTTGGAAAAGTACAACTTGTAAGTATATCAAAACAAATTGGTACCCGAGGAAAAAAAAATTGAAAAAAAAAGAAAGAACCAGAAACATCCGAACAGGGCGAAACAAATCGTCCAGTGCCTTAAATTTTTAATACAAAAAAATTTCCTGGTGAAATAGCGTATTACATGGAATCTTAACGTGGTCTGTTTTTTATTCAATATATATATATATATATATATATATATATATATATCATTCCCACAACTCGTTATGTTTCCGCAGACCAGCTGTCTGTTTTCACTAGATGTTACAGATCAATTGAATATTTTTTCTGCTTAAATAATTACTCTCCATGATTTCCTGTCCTTTGCAGTTCTTAGTAAATTTTATCTTTTTCCTATCTCTCCTAAACCCTGTTCTATCAACTATTTACTAAAATCTCGTTGCGTAGATTATTCACTGTTTTCTTCTTGTATTCATTATGTTCTGTGCGTGTCAAAATATCCAAGCCCTCTTTCCTCATTATGCGACCTAGAAATTTCAACTGTCACTTTCTGCTGTTAAGTGTAAATGTTCCATTTTCTCTTAAACTTGTTCACATGTTCGGCTCATTCTTAGCAACTCTCTTTAGAACCAGTATCCTCAGCATGTTTCTGTAGAAGACGATTTCTGCTACTTCAAGTCTCTTTGTCTATATTTCTGAGATGAGGTATTATGTACAGTATTTACATTAGTCGGACTATTGTCCTCATCTTTGTCGCCATATTTGTCACAACGTTTCGGCCGTTGTACGCTCCGGCCTTCTTCACAAAAATCTCCTGAGCCGACCAAGCATAGAAATAAATACAATATGGGAACCAGTAATAAGGAGTGCCAGAGAAAAGCAATGATAACAAAGTTGCAATATGAACTCTGGTAAAGACATGCAATGATAACAGCAAAAAATTGCAATATGAGCACTGGTAAAAATGATGCTGAAAACATTAGGTTTATAATACTCAGAAGTTCATACCCAGATGTCCTCAAGGACACATGGCACAGTGGATAAAGGCGTTGGTTAGATCCAGTGACAGACCCAAAGAAGGTGAGTTCAATTCCTGGTTAAGGCAGTGGAGAACTTTCAGAGGGAAAATTAGCAGGAGATAACTGATAACTGACATCCATCGAACATGGCACGTGGAATTAGAACAGTCTACCCCAGCGATCGAAATAAAGGGTTTAGTTCGAAATTCCAACCACCTGAAGAAGGCCGGAGCGTACAACGGCCGAAACGTTGTGACAAATATGGCGACAAAGATGAGGACAATAGTCCGACTAATGTAAATACTGTTCAAGTCTCTTCTTCACCTATGAGGAGATTGTTCAACGTTTACTATCATATGGGTGGACCAATATTACATAACACTGCAGTCCTCCTTCTTTGTTTCTAAGGAAATGTTCTTTTTTCCTAATACACTTCTTAGCTTTTGGATGACATCTTTCGCTATCCCAATGCGCCGTCGGATTTCAGTGTTGCACATTCCCTCTTTTAAAACACTTCCCAGATATTTAAATTGGTGTACTTGCTTGATTTTCGTATTTAATCCTGTTTTTTTTTTTTTGTATGAATCATCAAGCTGATTGTCGGATGGAGTTTGTATCCATTAGCCTCTGATTTATTCGACAGCGCTATGAAGATTGTTTTACTCCAGTTATCCGATATTTCACCGCTGTCATATTTTAAATTAATAACATGTAAACTTACTAATCCCAAGATAATCTGTCAGAATATCTATTAAATACTCAATTAGCACTACAGATTTGGTCCTCTTCACGTTCGATAATGCTGAACTAAACTCAGATTTGAACATTATGGATTTTATTTAGCAATACTATAGGTGTCTGCCTTCACTGCATTCATTCAATCTCTGTCGCATATTTTAGTTTTCACGATTATTCTCGTTTACGATTCAATGCCTTTAATTATTTTAATCTACATTCAAATTAAGTGGATATTTCTGTTATAATTTGTAATACTTGTCGAACAATACACATATATATATATATATATATATATATATATATATATATATATATATATATATATATATATATATATATGTATATGTGTGTGAGTGTGTGTGTGTGTATGTGTGTGTGTAAATATAGAGCGTATATACTCAAGTATCATACGACTTTAAAGGCCTAATTTTGAACTTATTT
>CAHIKZ030004263.1:2190000-2260000 GCA_903632075.3 Acanthosepion pharaonis
ATGCTCATCTACATGTGCACGAATTGCACTAATTAGAAAATGGTTATCCGTTGAACATTGACCTCAATCGGTTATTCGGAGATGAGACCGCTAGGAAAGAAACAAACATAAAATTTCAGTTTGAGCGCTTATATGAGGTCACATTGAAATTGGATCCATAAAACCTAAGAACGATGGAATATATATATATATATATATATATATATATATATATATATATATATATCCTGTCAAAGAACGAATATTTTCTATGAAAATTTCTCGGACATTCAGGCCGGTAAATGTTATTTAATACTGTTTATCATAAACAGAGCATTTGCAGACATTAAATACTTGTATCTATAAAATAACAACGTTAAACATAAAAAAAAATGTCTTTAATAAATAAATTGTCGGACCTTGTCCATTTCTTAACATATGACGTCATTTGTTTACATTCGATACGCCAGAGCAGTTATGAATGTACGAGATTCATGGAAGATAGGAGTTTATAAGCAGTAAATTCGACCTTGTCTACCGATTGGTTCTTTGTAGCCTAGAGGTAAAGGCACGTCAGCGTATATGACGGTTCCGTATAGGATGCAGGTTCGAATCCTGTCAAAGAACGAATATTTTCTATGAAAATTTCTCGGACATTCAGGCCGGTAAATGTTATTTAATACTGTTTATCATAAACAGAGCATTTGCTTAAATACTTGTATCTATAAAATAACAACGTTAAACATAAAAAAAAATGTCTTTAATATATATATATATGGACACACACAGATAGCTGGCCACTCGCATTAGATAATACCCGTCTACTAGGGTGGCTAGTCAAACCCTAAGGACATTTTTATGTTCATACATTCTCTTTATAGATGCAAATATTTAAGTAAATGCTCTGTTTATAATAAACAGTATTAAACAACATTTACTTAAATATTTGTATCTATAAAAAGAATGTATAAAGATAAAAATGTATTAAAATAATTGTCGGACCTTTGTCCACTTATAATATATATATATATATATATATATATATATATATATATATATATATATTACTGGGTAATTTCATTTGATACAAAATTAGACAAAATTATATATATATTAGTATTATATTTGAATAGGCTTAGACAATGCCATGTTTTATGTAAGTGAGTGCCTTCGCAAAAATAATTATTGCTTAGACTTTTAACATATATAGGGTTAGAAACTAACCTTAAAATGGCTGGTGATAGTCTGTTTCATGTTTGAATGTGAGCTTGTTTTCACTTCTACATGAAACAGACTGTCGCCTTTGGGTGTTGATATCACTGTACTCTTTTATATTTACATACGCTTTATCCCTGATATTGAGCACTTTAACTCATTTTTAATCCATTTTTCATCACACACACACACACATATATATGTATATATATATATATATATATATATATATATATATTACAATCAATGAAACCCAAACAAATTACCCCATACAGATGACCATTTCGTCCTCGAGAAAAACATTTTTCCCAAGGCCATCTGTATGGGGTAATTTGTCTAGGTTTCATTGATTGTAATTCACTTATGTGCTGTATAATTAAAATTATATTGATTTTCTTTTGTGGATCTGTTTTAATATTTTATTTTAATAGGATCTATTTTTAGAATATATATATATATATATATATATATATATATATATATATATATATATATATAGATAGAGAGAGAGAGAGAGAGAGAGAGAATGAAGAGAAAGAGAAAGAAAGACAAAACAGATAAAATACACTAACCAGCTACATTCCTCAAAAAGATCTTCAGGCGACTACGATCACGATAGCGGGAAACTCAAGTAACGGGTCTGAATATTCTTTTTTTTTTAGTAATGTCGCTAGATGGCCTATTTGCTCTGTCTTAATCCTTTAAACTGCTAGCACTATCTTTTACTGTTTAGGTATGTTGCACCCTTTCATTTTTTTCTTGTTAGTTTATATTTCCTTTATTCCGGGTACTGGAGGGTCATTTATTGATTTTTATTCTTACCTTCTTTGGTGACTTTGCTGTCTTTCTGTTGGCATTCCTAATACGTTGGTTGTTATTGTCCACCCCTTTTTCATACAAGTGGACTCGCCCAGTGTGTACTGCTGCCGGTGAATACGCGGGAGTTAGACGAGAGATACACTGATACAGTGAACAGTGAAAGAGTAAGAGTGTGAGGCAACCGCTTTGTAGGAGTCCCAGTTGCGAGCACGTAGACTCAGAAGGAAGTCATACTTCGATACTGAATTTCCCAGACTGTATATATATATATTATTATTGCTACTAACCACATTTCTGGATCTACTAACCGTATTACCAATTGTATTATTGCGTCAATACATTTATTTGCTATATTTCATTCCTGCGTTTGTCATTCATTTGAGACCAGATTTCCTCCCGGAATCCACAACTGTTATATATCTCTCATAATCTAAATGCATTAAAAATTAGAACTACTATATTACCTACTAGGACTATCCGTAGTTTATTAAATAGCACCAGCAGACAACATATTACATCCGATGCTTGCATCTATCAAATATCATGCAAAAATTGTGACCTAAAATATGTGGGTGAAACAGGTAGGTCCTTAAAATCTCGTGTTTTCGAACATAAACGAGATATTCGTCTCGGTAATTTAACAATGCTTTAGTTGTACACACAACTAAAAGCAGATCATAATTTCGATTTCGATTCCGTGAAAGTATTAAAATATTTTCATAATAAAAATCTCAGGAGGATTTATGAAGCAGGTATAATATCCATCTCACGCACGGTGAATACTAGACCTGGTTTTTCTTTAATATTTCCCTTTTTAGCGAGATTGATGCTCGACAAGCATACACATAATAATTTTGGGACCTAATAGAATTCTTTTCATTTTTTTTTTTTCTTTTCATTTCAAAATAATCACAAACTTTTAGGAATACGTTATGAAAGCGTCGCCCATGTGACGACAGCGTGACCATGTTAGACGGAAGGCTGATCATTTTAAAATTTTCAGTTATCTGTTCTGAATAAGACTTGTGTTTTTATGTCCATCGTATTTGTCATATTGAACTGAATTGTATTTTGATGAATATTGTCTTGAAAAAGGTTTAACCGGGATTTATTTTGTAAACAAATTTATTTACAAAATAAATCCCGGTTTAATAAACCGAAACGTCAGACGTCGACATTTCTTTCATTTAACTACATTTAAGGATTTTTGTTTGTTTTTTCAAAATTTCTTCATATATATATATATATATATATATATATATATATATATATATATAATTATATTTTATAAAAAAATTATAAAATAATTATGTTATAAAATCACTACAAAAATAGCCATTTTGTTTCAACACACTCTGGTTTTAAAAGTTTCAGATTAATTAACGATCCTACACTAGGGGGAAACATTGTTACAAAAGCTAGAATAACCAATCAAAAACGAAGTATAGAAAGATTCAAAAGCTTGACAACGAAATCCTGCTATAATAGCTATTCAGATCTTTAAATACGTGTAATATTAAAAATAATTCATACTAACTAATAATTATAAATTTATATGATAAAATTTAATATTAAAATTAAAAACTGGCAATTTTTAAAAATCCAAATTTAATCACTATTAAGTTTAAAAACTACAAAATTATTGAGAAAAGAAAAAATATATATGTTTATTCAATTCATTTCTTCATTGAAATTACGTTCGACAAGACAAGACGCTACAATACATCCGGTCATTTGACAATACATGTATATATATTTTTTTCTTTTTCCCTTTCTTTTCCGTTTTTATTTTAAAGTTTGTGAATATGGTCTTAAACTCACGCGTGACACAACAAAAACACAATCAGATTATAATACATAAGCACCCAGACATAATTAGATACACACACACACACACACACACACACACACACACAAACATACACACACACACTAAAAAAAAAAAAAAAAGAGTTGGGGGGGGGATACATGAACATCTCTACAGCCCTTTATGAAAAAAGGAGACGTGGAAACTAACACTTATACACACACACAGTTAAATGTGAATACACTCTACATACACATAGACACCGATATATACACATACATACATCCACAGACAATGACATAGACAATGAGAAATCACAACCAGTAAATATTTCAGACTTAAATAAATGCTAACCACTTATTGAATTATAACTTAAGGGAGCAAATATACAAAGATAAAAATGGTTAAAAATAATATTATTTAATATATTAAAACGAAAATTCTAAAACCATAAATATCAATAAAAATATATATTATTAATCATATAAGTTGATAATAGTTTCATTATATATTTGGCAAAAGAAAAACAGGATAAAAGAAATCCACAAATATATACATATATATATATATACGGCAGCAAAAACTAATTAACACACATAAATATACACTCATACATACATATACATACAGAAATACATACAAATATATATATAAACATAAACATATACGTACATATACATATCTATGATAACAAGTACACATGCACGCACATATACATATAAACCTAAATACACACACATATATACACATAGACTTTTATGCACACATACTTACATATATAAAAACAGTCATGATATACCAAAGTTTCCATACCCACACATACACACAAACAAACTCATACATAATAGGTGCCAACACACACACATATATATATACATACACAAACATACATAAATATATATACACACATACATACATATCTACAAATAAACATATATATATAAATATATCTATCTACAATAACAACTACCCATATATACATGCATACATAAAAATACAACATTCAACCAAATACATATATAAACGTACTAACATATAGATACATAAATATACCTTCAAACACCAACACACAGCAATATACATATAGTCTAACATACAAATATATAAACACATTCATACAAACAGAAATATACTTAAATATAAATACACATACACAATAAAATAGGACATACAGATATATATATATATATATATATGCACACACACATATATATATATATATATACACACATACATACACACATACACACATACATATATATATATATATATATACAAATATATTGTGGCACAAAGCCGAAATTATATACACACATACATACACACATACACACACACATACATATATATATACAAATATATCGTGGCACAAAGCCGAAATTAGGGAGTACCCAGTGAGGAACGAACTCATTACTCAGTCGCACCTAATCTAGCGAACCATGCTGGCCAACCATTATACTGCCGTGATTTTATCATACATATACATATACATACTCATACATATACACATACACACACATACATACATATACACACATACATACATATATATGCATATATATATATATATATATATATATATATCCAACCACACACACATATATATATATATACAAACATATATATATATATATTTACATACATACATACATATACACACATACACACACAAATACATACATAGACACACACCCATACACACATACATATATAGGCACACACATACACATATACAGCAACAATTATTAACCTTTTCTCTTATAATCTACCTTACCTTCCCACATAATATATATATATATACACACACACTCTCATATATATACATACACACACACACCACACATACACCCACACATATAAAAAAAAAAACATAAATACATTTATACACCAACCTACACATTCCTCAGTGCAAATACTCTAACCAACACATAAATAAATATATACACATTTACACCAACACTAATAACACTATGCAGGTAAACAATACACACTTATATCGTAAGTATGACCATCATGCAATAAAAATACTAATCTATTAAAAATACAGCGACATATCATTATTATTTAAAGTATACGACCCCTACACTAAGTTAAATTTATAACGGTGTTTACAATTTACTGTAAGTTCATATCTTTGATTTAAGAGATCAGCCTTGTTTTTAAATCTAATAATTTCAAATTTTTGATATACCAATTATATACTTTGATATATATATATATATATATATATATATATATATATATATATATTCCAGATAATTTGGCAGCATATATCCTTTTAAAATGTGTGATTAATCAATTTTGGCATGTTGTATTTGTTTATTTTTAATACAATACTTTGGTAATCACGTATACGCTTTGTTGTTTCATGATTAAAAGGAGCATGGAAGTTACCATGGTTGTTTTTTTTTTATGGTAACTTAGTTAAGAACTGAATTCTTGTAGTAGGATATAGTTTGCTTGTTTTAAAAAAATGGTTTAATTTTAACGTGGATATTTCTAAAGAACTATTTACTATGATCATAATTAGTTTTGCTACATGTTGGCTTCAATTTTTAATAATTATTAGTTTCTGCTTATTACGTTCTTGGTGAAGTATATCGGTATTGTTGACTAATATACTTCTAAATTGTGAATGTGGACAGGAATTTTTTGCAGTTGATGTGCAATGGAGGATGAATCATTTATGTGTAGAGTGATCCCTCTTGATAGCGTTAATGTAGAATGACCAACATATGCATTAGCTTTTTAGTCGGAGATGCAATCTCCCAAGGGACATTTGAATTGATATGTAGTGTTGGTTTTCGGTAATACATCAATTTGTGGTGAGGAGTTATTACGGATAATAAAGCTGGCTGCATAAATTTTGGTATAGCATATAATTAATTTTATTTTTTAATGTGATCTGTGGGGGATATATTAGTATTTATATGTGCGTTTAGGATTTTTTATCTTGCATATATTGTGAATGCATCTAATTACGAAATAGAAGATTGATTTGTTTAGGGTTATTTGAGAACGTATTATGTTCTATTTGATTTATATTAAAATTTGTAATAGATCGCATGCTTAAATTGTGACATGAAATTGCAAATATAATGTAATACCTGAGCATGATAATGGTAACATTAATATTAAGCGTTTCCTTATAAGGAAATATTTAGCATTCATTGACCGAGCAGCTAATGCACTGTTGTTTGAAATTTATAAAATCTTTTCCTTAAAAAAAAAACGTTTACTGGAAAATGAGTTTCTTATGTTCCCTAGATTTTTAAGGGCTCCCTTCGCACATTTTTTGAAGTATAATTTGACGTCACCGTCTTGAAGTCATTACTTTCTCTTCGATTTCTTTAATCATACCACCCCATGCCAGTAGACAGTAGAGAAGCTGATCTAATTCAACTGAGAATTTATGAGATCTTGTCGCCAACTTCGTACTGAGCTTAAATTTATAAAGTCTTGATACCATTGCGAAACTTTCTTCCAAATAATCACTCTAAAAGTATTTCTAGAAAATTCGTAACGAAGCACCATTAAAGTTATGGGAAAGTTACAGAAGCCGACATGCCAGGTCAAAATCAATAATAATGCTGATTCTTCTCTGGATTTTATCAAGAATCTCTAAATATACAGCAGAAGCACCAGTCCAGTAGTAGAAATATTCATAGCATGGATGAATGGTAAACTTATAACAAGGCATCCATTTTAGTTGTTGTTACATATGAAAGTCGACAAGTGATGTGGTTTCTGTTATTTGGTAAGCTTCTTTGTGATTCTGTTGCGCCAGTCCACGAATTTTCGGTATATAATCGCTAGACCATCCATAGTAAATTTGCGTCCAGCTTCTTACGTTTCACCATTTTTGACAGATCATCTAATAACACAATGTGGGATAATTACTAACAAAAGGGCTGGAAGCGTAAACGAGAACTAAAAGAATCTAAATTAAATCGGCTAGACTATATAACAAAACATATATTAAAAAATATTTTTTATATTTAAAATTTTCGGGGTTTCTTTATCGTTCGTGCACGAGTGTAGTCGAATCAACGCAATCATAAACTTAGTCCGATGAAGTCTAAAGGATGAAACGCGTCACTCAAAATCTTTTTCGTCTTTCTTTTTATATATATATATATATATATATATATATGAATGAAGAAATATAGTTTTAAGGTGGGCTATATATATGGGATAAATTTCTCAATATGAGAGATAGATTGTATGTAAATATAAAAGTGAACATTGAACATTGAAGTCAATACTCAGAGGCGACAGGCTCTTTCAATGATCAATATTCCCTTTTATATTTCCATACGCTCCGTCTCTGATATTGAGAAATTTATCCCATAAATATAGCACACCATAAAACTTTTCTTTCACACACACACACACACACACACACACACATATATATATATATATATATATATATATATATTTATTCAGTGTTCACTTTTATATAAATACACACAATATATATATATATATATATATATATATATATATATATATATATATATTTCAAATTGATCTGATGATATAATAAAGCATGGATGATTACGAAAGTAAAAATGAAATTTCTAATATTAATTACCACGTCTTTATCATCAATTCCTGCAGACCGATCATTACGTATGACAATGGCGTAGGTGAAGGTCATCAAATCAATTTCTGAATGAGGTAGGCAATCAGAAAATACTTCGATGTTCAACTGTGATTATATTTCATCCAGAACAACCGATAGAAAGTCGTTTACTGGTTAAATATAACCTTGGGACGAGCAGATTAAAATATGGATAGAAAAATATAATACTTTTCTTTAAACAATCTTTTATTTGCTCAAACACTTCCTCGATACTAAAAACAAATATCAAGCGAAAAATTTCAGTTGTTCATATAAAGTAACACAGACATTGATTGAAAACACCTGAGAGCTTTCGACTCTGTATTGATTTTCGCTTTGCTATTGGGTGATGTCGTTCCTACCCTATATCGATTTAGTTACATTCTCCTTCATATTCTAGGCAGTTTTTTATTGATATTTACTACGCTTATAGCCTACACCATACGGTGCAATGCGTGACTATGGGAGCTGTAAGATTGTGCTGCCCCAGATTTACAAATGGGAATGGTCTGCCTATTTTTTAGATACTTAATCATAGTTTTTACTTTGGTTCGATCTCCGAAAATAGTACAAATTATTTCTGTCCCTCATTCAATAGATATTTCAATTCCTTATTCTTTCCCTGTCTTTTTAAAGCCATAAATTTATGTCTCTTCGTCTATATCCTTCTCACTCCCCTTCTTTTTCGCTTTTTCCGAGTTTCATTCTATTTCTCTCGTTGCTTCTCGACGTCCTTACCCTTCCACGTTCCTTTCTCATTGCCCATCCTTCGATAGATATCTCAATTTCATATTTCATTTTCTCTGTATTTTAAACGCCCTTAATTTCTTTCTCCCTTTTATATTTCTTTGCACCACTCAATTTCTTATTTTCTCACACTCTCATAGATTCTCTGCTCCACTACACTTCCGTTTCTGTCTAGTCTTTTTTTACCCCACTCCTGTCTCTCTCTCTCTCTCTCTCTCTTTTCTCCATGGGTCATTTTACCTTAAGTCTAACATTTTTCATTGTTCTTAAATCATGATTAGAGAATGAGATATGTCAATTTTCTGTTATTTTCAATATCCGAATCTCTTTTAGATAGATAGATGAATAGATAGATATACATATACGTGTATATATATATATACACACACATAGATATATATTATATATGTGTATATATTCATATATATATATATATCTATATATATATATATATGTATATATACATATATAGATATATATGTATCCTTCATTCATATATATATATACATGCATAGATATATATGAATGTATATATATATATCATACATAAATATTCATATATATATATATATATATATATATATATATATAATATTTTTTATAAAAATTATAACATAAGTATTATTTTGTTTCAACACATTCTGTGTCTTCTCAAGTGATGATGTTGAAAAGAAAATAAATGGTTTTAAAAAGTTTCAGATTAATTAACGATCCTACACTAGGGGGATATTGTTACAAAAGCTAGAATAACCAATCAAAAAACGAAGTATAGAAAGATTTTGACAACGAAATCCTGCTATAATAGCTATTCAGATCTTTAAATACGTGTAATATTAAAAAATAATTTATACTAACTAATAATTTAAAATCATATGATAAAATTTAATATTAAAATTAAAAAACTGGTAATTTTAAAATCCAAATTTAATCACTATTAAGTTTAAAAACTACAAAATTATTGAGAAAAAAAAAAATATGTTTATTCAATTCATTTCTTCATTGAAATTATGTTCGACAAGGACGCTACAATATATCCGGTCATTTGATAATACATGTATATATATTTTTTTCCCTTTCCCTTTCATTTCCGTTTTTATTTTAAAGTTTGTGGATGTGGTCTTAAACTCACGCGTCAAGACAACAAAAACACAATCAGATTATAATACATAAGCACCCAGACATAATTAGATATACACACACACACACACACACACAAACACACACACACATACATACACACTAAAAAGAAAAAAAAAAGGAGGAGGTGGGGGGGAAAAATGAACATCACTACAGCCCTTTATGAAAAAAGGGAGACGTGGAAACTAACACCCCTTACACACACACAGTGAATACACTCTACATACACATAGACACCGATAGATACACATACATACATCCACAGACAATGACAGACAATGAGAAATCACAACCAATAAATATTTCAGACTTAAATAAATGCTAACCACTTATTGAATTATAACTTAAGGGAGCAAATATACAAAGATAAAATGGTTAAAAATAATATTATTTAATATATTAAAATTCTAAAACCATAAATATCAATAAAATATATATAGTAATCATATAAGTTGATAATAGTTTCATTATATTTATACAGAAACACACAACTATATACATATATATATATATATATATATATATATACACGGGAGCAAAAAACAAATTGACACACATAAATATACACTCATACATACATATACATATATATTTACATACAGAAATGCATACAAATAAATATATAAACATAAACATATAGGCACATATACATATCTATGATAACAAGTACACATGCACGCACATATACATATAAACCTAAATACACCCACATATATATACACAAACTTTTATGCACACATACTTATATATATAAAAAAAACAGTCATGATATACCAAAGTTTCCATACCCCACATACACACAAACAAACTCATACATAATAGGTGCTAACACACACACACACATATATATATATACACATAAACATACATAAATATATATACACATATACATATATCTACAAATAAATATATATATAAAAAATATCTATCTATAACAACTAACCATATACACATGCATACATAAAAAATACAACAACACTCAACCAAATACATACATAAACGTACTAACATATAGATACATAAATATACCTTCAAAACCAACACACACCAATATACATATAGTCTAACATACAAATATATAAACACAATCATACAAACAGAAATATACTTAAATATAGATACACATACACAATAAAATAGGGATATACAGATATATATATATGCACACACATATATATATATATATACATACATACACACACACACACACACAGACATATATATATACAAATATATAGTGGCGTAAAGCCGAAATTAGGAGGCACTCAGTGAGGAACTATATAGTCGCACCCAATCCCGCGAACCATGCAACCATTATATATTTTATCATACATATACATATATATATTTATACATATACACATACACACACATACATACACATACACACATACATACATATATATATATACATATATATATATACATATATATATATATATATATATACACATACATATATATATATATTTACATATATACATACATACATACACACAAATATATAGGCACACACGTACATATATAGCGCAACAATTATTAATCTTATCATCTACCATATATATATATATATACATATATACACATATATATATACACACACACACACACCCACACATATATACATATATAAAAATTTATAAAAAAAAAAAAAAAAAACAATAAAACACATACACCAACCTACACATTCCTCAGTGCCAATACTCTAACCAACACATAAATAAATATATATACATTTGCACCAACACTAATAACACTATGCAGGTATACAATACACACTTATATCGTAAGTATGACCATCATGCAATAAAAACACTAATCTATTAAAAATACAGCGACATATCATTATCATTTAAAGTATACGACCCCTACACTAAGTTAAATTTATAACGGTGTTTACAATTTACTGTAAGTTCATATCTTTGATTTAAGAGATCAGCCTTGTTTTTTAAATCTAATAATTTCAAAATTAAGGCATAGGTAACATGGGGTAAGTTACATGTAATTTAACCGTAGGTGTTTTGTTCTTATCTTTTAGATTCCAAAAATACCTGGATAATGAAGTCATGTAATATTCACTGTGATTAAAGGATTGCATATGCCCCGCCAGCGTTCCTTGAATGTTTTCATGGTAGAACCAATGTAAAACTTCTTTATATTTGGATTTTCAATTGTTGAAATAGTACCAAGATAGACTACAGAATTAATTCCACAGTTAGTTTGTAGTGGACAATTATTCGGATTCCTACAATTACATAAGTTGTTATTAGTATTCTTATAATTAGTATTGCAGTTAGTAACCTGTTGATTAGTCAAGCCTTTTGAATTCCTATACTTGTTAAAGACTATGTTGTTATGTTTTTAATTATCTGCTCCAGGTTATCAGCACAACTATAGCTTAATTTAAGGGTATTAGGATTAAATATTTTACTAAGTGGGTTAGTTTCAGGGTTGGGGAAATGTTTTTGATTAGATTTAAAAATATACGCCCTAATTTAGTTTTTGACCATAACATTGAAAGGGGGAGTGAGCCAAATAATCTTTCTAGATCTTCTTTTTTATTATGGTTGCAATTAACAGGGTTTTATATTGAATAGTGGTATTTTTGTATCCACTATTTTTTAGTGCAGAATTATAAAAATCACTATGTTTATTGAAAACCTCCTTATTATAAGAGTTAGCGCTAATTCTAAATTCAATGGAAGAGGGTCTAGAAATATATAAATAACCGAAGGGGGATGGTTGGAATTAGGATGCACGTATAATGGGTTGGAATTAACCTTCATATATGGTTGGAAAATATTGTTAGCAAGATCTAAGGTGACATCTAGAAAATCCACTTGTCTAACATTAGTAGTAACTATAGTCCTAAGACCTAAATCCTTAAATACTTTATAGATCATTTTCCTAATACGGTCTACCTTAATTTTAGTTGAGTTTTTAACAACTAATAATCCATCAAACTATATATATCAAGAGAGAGATACATACATGGATATATATATGAATATATGTACATATATATATATACATTCATACATATATATATATGCATATATATAGAAAGAAAGAAAAAAGAATGAAAGAAAAAGAGTGGAACGGTTGAATAATGGATAACGGCTTGGCTTGAGGAATCGGAGAGCTGAATTCGAATTCCATTCGAATCCATTACATTCACTTACGTGCTAATAACCTTTGAAAAGGTATATGAATAATCTTCCTCTCCCTCCAGCTATGGGTAAATAACAGTACAGAATGGGTTCTATAAGCTTGAATGCAAATGGTCTAGGAGAAGGACAACTATGAATTTAAAACTTGCGGAGTGTTGTTTTGGGCACGTCGTGCACCAGGTTTCTCTATTCGGCCTTTCACAAAGTGCGGTTGGTTCGTCACAAAACCTTCGCCATTATAATCGAATAACATGCGCAGGTGTCGGGCTGTCGGTTCCTAGGTACTGCTTCACCCTCATCTGTCGAATACATATATATATATATATATATATATATATATATATATATAAATTTTCTCAAAATATATTTGTCTACTTTTCTCAACTTTCACGGGTTTTATTCCAATTTAATTCTCCCTTTTTCATTCTTCCTATACCAATGCTTAGGGTATCATCTTATTTTGAGCATTTTACCAAGAAGGCAAATAATAAGCTACGCTGGAACCAGGTTAAATCTATAAAAAGTTACACGTTTGACATCATACAATTTTGCCGCCAGTGAATGTAAAGTTGCTGGGTAGATAAACATTAGTCGGTTTGAACTTTTCTATTGATTACATATCAAAAACCTATGTGCCTATTTTTCTGGGTTTTTTTTGTTTTTTTTTTGCATTGCCTAAGTACTGGTTTTAGCCATTTTGAATTCAAGAAAAAAAACATAAATGTGTGCTGTATTCTTTGAAGTGTTATATGGAGATTATTTTGGTATCTTTCTTCTAAGCATTTGGCAAGGCTAGTTGCACATATTGAAGAGCAGGTGTTTACGTGCAAAGGAAAAGCTGCATGTTCTCTTGTAAAAGTCGATACCAGTCCAGTAAATCGAATGAAGCTGATTACCATTACTCTGATTTTTGTTCTTTGTGTTCATACATCCAGGCTAGAAATAGAATGACATCTAATCTCTCTTTCCTTAGATTTCATGTTTTTCCCCATTTTCTTGTTTCTTTCTAAGCAAAGTACTCATGATGCGATATTTCTTCTCGATAATATTATTTACCTGCTTTTATTTGAAACTTTGTAAAAACAAAATGTGACTCATGAGTGAACATCAGGATTATGCAGCGTCAACGACTTGTCTAAAGATATTTGCCCATAATCTCTTTTTTTTTTTTTGGCTTTTGTGCGGATCTTATGTAATCTGACTTATGATTCTTTCAGGTTTCTTTCATTTCCTGTTACATATTTCATTGTCGGTTCTTTGTACCACTCTAAACGTAGCTGAATCTTCATGCTATCTCTCTCTCTCTCTCTCTCTCTCTCTCTATATATATATATATATATATATATATATATATATATATATATATATATATATATCAGGCCATCCCATAAGTCCTGTCCGAATTTTGAATAAAGAAAACAAGTAACCAAGTGTTACATTTAATTACAGATTCAATCAACAATATATTTTCCCTGATTATCTATGACTTCCTTCCATCTATTAACAAGCTTACTAATTCCATTACTGTAAAATTCTTTTGGCTTTGATTCGAAGAACTCACAAATGTCAGTTTTAACCTCTTCCTGTGTTACAAAAGCTGTTTCTTGCAAATGATTCTGTAAGCTACGAAACAAATGGTAGTCTGAAGGAGCAAGATCGGGAGAATAAGGTGAATAAGGAATTTTCTCCCAACCAAGTTCTTCGATCATTTGTGACGTGATTCTTGCTGTGTGGGCTCGCGCATTGTCCTGATGAAAAATCACCCCTTTTCGATTCACTAGAGCAGGTCTTTTTTCCTCAAAGCTTGGTTCAAAGGCTCTAATTGCTGACAGCATATTTGAGCATTAATTGTTGCATTAGGTGGTAAGAATTCAAAGTGGATTATTACTTCGCGATCCCACCAGATTGAAAGAAGAACCTTTTGCCCATGAAGTTCCCTTCTCGGCTGTGGCCGGGGTCCTTCTCCTTTACCAAGCCACTGTCTACGACGCTTAACAATTCGATAAAAGATCCATTTTTCGTCGTCAGTCACAAGTCTATCCAAAAAAGGTGAAACAAGTTGGCGAGAATGGAGAGAAAAGCAGATGTCAACTCGGGATTTGAGGTTGTTTTCAGACAATATATGAGGCACCAATTTTCCAAGTTTAGGAACTTTTCCAAGATGACGATGAACAGTTGTATGGTTTGAACTGAGAACCACTGCCAATTCCTCAACTGATAAAGCAGGATTTTCTTCAAGGGTTGCTTCAAGAAGCTTTCATCAAACTCAACTGGACTTCCGGTTCCATCTTCATCTTCAAGGGTGAAATCTCCACCTCTGAATTTTGCAAAACATATTTTGCAAGTTCTTTCATTTACACATTCCTCTCCATAAACTGAGTGAATGTTTCTAGCCGCTTCGGCTGCTGAATTTTCTTTCTTGAACTCATAAAGCATTATGTGACTCAAATGATTCTTGGATACTTCCATGTTAGCAGGGTTTTAATCAAACAAAATTTAATTTTATTGTTCTCTGAAATAATATTTGATCAGTTTAAATGCATCTTAACATAAAAAATAATGTTCAGCTCCATTAGAAATTATAAAATACTCTTTCAATTTCGTTCATTTTAACAAAAACTTAAATTCTGACAGAACTTCTGGTATGACCTGATACAAGAGATACCAGGCATAAAGTGGACTACTACTGTTATATTTGAGCAGAACCTGCACACTTCACACTTTTCAGCCTCCAAAGACACCAAGAGCGTCTCTGATACCTCGTGGCTTGTGTGTGTAGATTTATCATATATATATATATATATATATATATATATATATATATATATATATATATATATATATATATATGTATATATATGGGGGTATTAAAGAAAAAAAAAAGGTTGATGGAACCAACACACAACTAGCAAATCCTAAAACTCTAATCCAGATAAAGCGTAAATAAAAAAGACAATAATGAAAAAAGTAAGTGAAAAATGCCTAAAGCCAAACTTACCTACTCATTAAGGCGCTCGAAACCTAGATCGCCTAGACTGAGCAAAAAACGCTTAACAACGCTAAGTCATATGAAAGAGTGGTTCTAGTAGTAACCTGAGTTTTAAGAGATCTTCAGGAAGAATGTATGTGTGTGTGTGTATGTATATATATATATATATATATATATATATATATATATAACACACACATATATATATATATATATATATATATATATATATATATATATATATATATATATATATATATATATATATATGTATGTATGTATATATATACATATGGTAGAGCATTAAAACCGAAAAGAGTCAGAAAAAAACTGGTATGGGGAGATATCGATAATGGTGGCTGATGAATACATTCATTCATTTTTGCCTTGCTGTTATATAAAGAAAGAAACAATATGTCTGCTTCTTTCTGTTAACCTAAAAAGTCGCATCGAACATAACGAGTTTATTCCGGTCACGTCACTTAAATTAAGCTTTCATTTATTAGTATTGCATCAAAATAACATAGAAAAATAAAAACGAAATTTGCTTCAGCATACAAGCGCATCGAACTCTATTGAACTCGAAATAAATATCCTTTACCGAGAATGTTTACTTCATCTCGTTTTGCTTGATGCTTTCCTATTTGACAGCAGAGATGCTGTCTACGTACATCGTTTCATCTTACAGATAAGTAGTTTTAAAAATATGAAAATAAAATCGGTGAGTTTCTGAAGGATAAGACAAGATACAAATATGGTGCCACCCTAAACTTTGAGTTCCTTTTTATAGTTTAACATATTCCTTGCAAGAGAAGAGAAATGTAGGATTTAATCAAAGGAGCAGGAAACAAAACAAAACAGCGAATAAATTTACAATTTTTTAAAGTATATTTAAAGAATATATTCTCTTTCCTTATTCATATGATTTACATGCGGTCTGCTAATGTTACGTGAAATGTAGAGATAATAGATGGTAGAATGAATTAAAAAAATATACCAAGATATTTCGGACTCTAATTTGCTTGGGTCAGTAGTAAAGTTTGGACTCCCAAATGAATGGGTTTTGCAACAAGATAATGACCATAAACCTACGGCTAAATCTCCGAAAAATGGCTTAATGAAGCAATATCAATACACTCGAATGGCCAGCACAGTCTGCAGGCTTGAATCAAATAGAGAATTTCTGGCGTTTATTAAAAATTCAGTGTTAATAAAAGAGCTCTGAAAAACATACTGGACCTAAAGAGAATATGCAAAGAACAATGGAGTAAAATTCTAACGGAAACCTGCAAATCATTGACTAAAAGCTACAGAAAAAAGGCTGATTGATCATAAAATGAGTCAGGGATATGCTACAAAGTATTCAATAGGTATTATAATGCTGTACGAATACTTTTTTCATCTCCAAATTTTTAATTTCGTATGATCTCATTAATATAACGAATTTTTCTGAATTTTGTTTTGCATATTGCCTCATTATGGCATGGTATATAAAAATTGCATGGGTTAAAAATTCTTTTATAAAATCTATGTTAAATAAAAAAATTCATAATGGTCGAATATTTATTCCCCATCACCAGTGTATGTGTGTGCGCGTTTAATTTAATTCATCATATGTATAAACGCACAAGTGTTGCGTACCCCATTAGAATTGGAGGGAGTACCACATGTACTGCAGCCGAAGTAGCAGTAGTGCTTCATGGGCAAGATAGCCTGATGGTGCCCGACCCTCTCCAAGCTTGTTTCAATTCAACCACCAACCAACACTATAGAACTCGGTATGCCATACTATTTACCCATAACGGGGGTGGGGGAGAAGAGATGGGGGTCATACTTTTCCCAAGGGTATTAATGAACTTGAATGTAAAGAATTACTCCACAGAGCCTCCAAAAGGTAATACACATTTCCAAGAAGTTGAAAACTTTAGCAAGATGAGAGCAAGAAACTAAATTTACTTTAAGATTATCACAAAATAGACCTGAGTAAAAATAATGGGTAATAATCAAGAAATTAGATATGTGGTCAGTAAGTGGATGCTGATAAGAAAGCATCTTTAACTAAATATAACAAAGAAAACTTTGTGCAGACAAAATGATATATAAAGTATTATCACAGTGGTACATTTTAGTGATGAATGTAGCTCTACATTGGGTGATCTTCATGACTGGCTTAGAGATAGAATCCTTGATGTCTATAGTCTGCTAACACGATTCACATAGGGGCAATTAAAGCATTTTTCTTGGGGTTGAAGACAATAAAATTATCCGTCTATTCAAAATTAATGAGGACGTTAAATGCAGTTAATTATTGTGCCTACTTGAGCAATACATGTTTCGATTTCTAAACATTACAACCAAGAAACGTTAAGCTGAAAAGTGCAGCTAAGCAAGATAATATTCTTTCATATTCTGTCAAAAGTTACTGTTGCCCACATTGCTAGAAATGTTTCCAATGTCAACATATTAAGTAATGACAGCCATTTTGTCTAGTTGCGCATATGTGGTCTATCATTAAAAGAGATTTTTCTTAACATCGAGAAAATATGTAAGCAACGATCTCTTCGATGCGATACAAACATATGCAAGAAATATTCAAGCGAAAACAGTGACAAATTTAATAAAATTGTTGTTTGAAACACTACGAGAAATATGGAATGTCAGTATGCTCATTTTAACCTCTAAAGTAATAAATAATAATTTATTATCCTATGCCGGATATAATAGTAATAACATGTATGTTTCTGGGACATATATCTTTGATATTTATTGATAAATAAAAATGTACGTCATAATGTATGTTGATAATTAAACCGGACACCAAACAAGTTATCAATGTGTCAGTACTCATAAAACATTTTCTGAAATTTTAGTTGGTTAATATTAGGTCATTATAAGCTGTTGAAACTTGACTAATGCATGGAATAATAATGCAACACAAAATGTACTTAGAACAAAATGTATTGGAACAGGAAAGTGTACACAATATTTACATATAGTCTTTTGTATATTCCTGGTAAGACCGTTCCTGGAGAATGTGTTGACTGAGTCGCAGTCGGGCAGAGTCTCTGGTTGAATCTCTTGATTCCTCCCTCTCTTCCCGGTACCAACCATATTTATATGGTCGGTACTCCACTATGCAAATTAGGTGGATCCTACGACAACATAAACCTATTAACTTGCGTAATAAAATATGACATCATGTATAAGAAAAAGTTAAAATTGTATATACAATCAAGTAGAATAATTATATAGATAATGTTAATAGACTGCTTTACCAATTTTTAAAGTGTAATGTAGTCAGCTTATTATAAGCAAATTCATAAAACTAATCACATTAATCGCGACTTCAGTCATTTTCTCACGGAGATAACCTGGTTTTCTTCTAAATTTTCTGCAAATACTTCCATGGCAACTGATCTGATGAGCTTTTTTCCATGGTGTCCCGAACACACGAATTTAAGCATGCTTCTAGATTGGCATCTAGATTCCATCGTTTTACTGGTGAAATAACTAAATGCAACCGCCAATTTTACTCCAACAATTTCTTTTCTGGCAACATAAGGAATTCCCTTTCGTTTTCTTGCTTCTCTGATAAATACAATCTTCAAAAATGTAAATGCAACGTTAATCGCCTTATTGTGTCTTCTTGAACCTCCTTCCTTTTTTGTCTTTCCTCAATCTTCCCTATTAGTTTTCTCTTTCATTTTTACTCTGCGTAACCCTCTGCATACTTACCAACTTGCTTGGAGTGAAATGATTTAAAAATATTCCTCTTTTGTTAGTGAGTTCGCTTCACACGTCTCTACAACTTAAGAGATGTAGATACACAAATGTCGTCCAACGCTTCGGCCTTGCAAAAAACAAATCTTAATAAATGAAAAAGTGTCTGCTGTAATCTCTTAATTAGCCTGTCCATCTCACAGAAGAATTAATGAAATGCTAAAAATGTCATACGCTGCGTATGGTCTATGCTTAGGTGCGCTTGGCATGGTGAAAGAGAATATCACGAAATGCAAAAAGATGAAGCTGGACACAAATAATTGTAATTGTTAGTAAGCTTACCAAGCAAATCCAGACTGTGCGAAGGCTATAGGTCCAGATAAAATTCCTGCTGTTATTCTCGCGAAACTTGGTCCAGAAATGTCTCCAAACGTTGTGAAGCTATCATAAACAACAAAGCTGTTGAACACCTCAACAAAAACAAAATCCTAGCGTCCTAGGTAAGACGATAGACTACATCCGACATCAAAGCCTCTGATCAGGAGTTTTTGAGGAGCGCGGAACTACTTCTCAATTGTTGATGTTCCCAGGTCAACCTTGACCAGGGGTGGTAGCACCTGTTAGAGTCCCAGCTATGGGCAAATAGTTAACCCCAACTATCAAGGTGGAAAAATAGAGTTTAATGCCAGCAATGCATTTTTGGAAAAAAATGTTACCAGCAATATGTTTTGGAAACAAATAGCAGCAATATATTTTTGAAAGGAAAATTATTACCAGCAATACATTTTTGAAAAGAAAATATTACCAGCAATAAAAATCTTGTCGACATTAAATAACCCATTGAGGTTGATATGCCGTAGAGCAAACTAAAGCAAACCAAAATCCTGAGCGACAAACAATATGTGTTTCTCTCTTCTAGGTACACTGCTGATATCTTAACTATTATCGCGCATAGAATTCCAAGAATATCTCAAAAACTTTTGATAAGATGCGGCACAATTGATTGCTGTGAAATCTGTCAGGTAGATCGTCGTTAATGACCAGACGTCTGAGGCATATGAGATCAATACTGGCGTCATCCAAGGCTCTCCCTTCAGTCATACCCTCTTTCTGCTTTATATCAACCAACTGCCCAAGAACACTCCCAGATCCTTAATATATATGCAGACGATACAACAGTATATGTGGGCACATCCAAATTTTTGTTGATCAGTGCTTGGCAGCCGATCTCTCCTGTGATTTAACACTCTCAGCTCAATGTGGAAACAACTTCAATACAGCCAAAATTAAACTCGCAACATTTCATCCTTACTGAGCAGAACTGCACCAGTCCTGATACGTCGTCATTCTGACAAACGGGTTCGCTACCACGAACGCCTACGGGGTCTAATGCTCACTCCCTACCTGAAATAAAACGCGGATATTAGAGCCATCGCAAAAGATGCAGAAATAATGGTAAATCTACAGAACATACCTAACTTCTGTTACCATGCTATGTCTCAACGAAAGTAAAATCAGAACAAGAATAGAATATCACTGCCATATCAGGGCTTGTGTTGTCCAATATTCACTGTCCCGCCTTGACAGAGTTCAAAACATTATACGCGACCTTGTGGGTGATTGTTTATTCACCACGCTGCTAAACGCATCCCAGAGACGGAACTTTGACAAAATTGTCATTACTATATCACTACGAATATAGCAGATGTTCGAACGAGTTATATTCCTTAGTTCCACCATCTCAGACTTTCACAGCTAGAACCCGTCATGCCATTTTTACGCGTGGCAAACCATCCCTTTAACTTCGTGGTCCTATGATAAAAAGGAAATTTTACTGAGACAGCTTCTTTCCAAAAATTGTTACTTTGTTGATCAAACTCCCGACATAATGCTTCCTTGAAACTACAATCTAGATCTCTTTAAGTACCAGACCAACTGTGATTTATCCTGTGTCTTCTAGTAATATATTCTTACTTCACGCTCCCTTACAGCAATCGTACTCAGTAACCGTCTAACTTGATTGGCCCTTTGGATCTGTACTGGGCGAACTGGCAGTAAACAAAATCATTACTAAGGAGTGTTATTCTCAAGTACTGGATAGACTTTTCCAGATTAGTGTTAGTATGTGTATATAGAATATATAGAACTTTAAGGGGATTTATAAAGTCAGAGAACAGGCTTCAGCTATAATTATTGTCTAACCTTGGACTTCCTTATTAATAGATTAACAGAATAATAATCAGACAAGCGTTTTTAATAAGCTGAGGCAGGAAAAGTGAGGATTGTTTTTCTCTGCTCCAGGTATGCTTATTACAATATGCGATTACTAAATGATTCGTTTATAATGGCCTATCAAGCATTTATAGTTTAGTTAAAGCCAGAAAATATTTTTAGATTGTAAGAATTTGTATTTTATTTTAGATAATAATAGTTTCGTGATACAAGTCTTACTAATTAACCCATAGCTGTAGGAAGACAAAAGTTGGAGTCATACATTTCCTGTGATTTTTTGCGCGTAAATGAATATAACCAACCCAACTGGAATTAGAACTCGGCCCTCCGATTAACAATCCCGAGCCATTATCCATTACACCACCTGCACGTCCAAGCTTACAGCACCTGATATTCCCAAAGTGGTCCCACATCTGGATACTGACCAGGCTCGACGTTGCTTAACTTCGGATGTCGTTGAGAGACCGGTGTTTCACCTCCAATTCACTCACAAACAGGATAGATTTTGGTCTAGAGAGGATTATTTTTATTTTCATCCACTTTTCTGCGAAGACGTCGGTGGTAAACACTGTTCGATGAATATTTTCTTTAGTGAAGTGGATCGAATAAAAGCACATAAATCATTCCCTTTAATGAAATAAGAGAACTATTTCTTGCATCAGCTCAGCCTAAATCGATTAAATATCTTATTCTTCATTTATATCCATCGAGATAAGATATAGCAATAAATTTACTTTTATAATGAATATGAATTGATTGTATGAAAGGCAAATAAGATAACAGTATACACGAAGATTGTCTGAATATAGGCGTAATATAATTTTGTAAAGCTTCCGAAATAACACTGAATCTATGTTACCGAATAATAAAAGTGCACCTATATTAAATTGTTGGAGTAAATAATATGTCGAGTGTAAATAATGATAACTCTCCATCCCAGAAAAGCTGACAGACATTGTTGGAGGCATTATGTTGAAGATGTAAGAATCTTGTTGTAACTCCTACTGTGGTGTAAATACGAGGGTAAGTCAAAAAGTATTCACACTTTGATTATGACATATCTATGTTACACTTCTTTCTATGCCTGAGCTCTTATAATACGTACTATTGTGGTGACGTTATCGAAGTTTGAGCTTGATCGCGCCAAGAAATTATAACAAATGACTTTCGGGCTTATACACATTAACCAATGCCAGAAAGAAAGTAAAATTAATCCTCGCGAGAAAGATGTCCATTTCAGTTTCATTCAAATTGTGTGTGTATTTCGTGCTGTGTGTGCGAATGTATATATTCATCCAATGAGAGGCTAAAAATATATCTACAAAATTTAAAAAAAAAAATTTAAACAGTAATGGCTTGTTCGCCGAGCAATTAAACGTGTTTTTTTTTTTACTCTTGTTCCGTTTTATTTTTACCTTAATTCACTTTTTGTAGACGTTAAGTTTTCTTTTTAAGCTAAAAATATATATAGGAGTGGACAGGTTTGCCTATCTTCCTGTTCACACTCTTCCCCAGTCATTTGAGAATCCCTTGTTTCCTGCTTAGTATTGAACTTCCGGTTCCTTCTCAAGTCTTTTCATTCGTCTTAGCATCATTATCGCCTTGCTTGGGGTGAATTGATTTAAAAAAAAAAACAAATTGATTTAATTGTTCTTATTAAAAACTTAGCAGTCACCATATGGTCTATCCTATCAGGAATAATAAATAGTTCGGAATAAAATGATAGCGATGTATGATACATAAGAATAGAATTATAATAATATATAGAAATAAACAATAGGATTCGAAAGCGATCTCTGATTTCGTTTTTTTTTGGGGGGGGTTGTTTTTTGTTTTTTGCTTTTTCACAGCCATACACACGTGAAATGAAAGTAACGATCGGACATGAAGTATTTAAGATATTCTTTTCTTTCTTTTTTATTGTTTGCGATATTGTGATTTTAATTTTCTGTGCATGTAGATGTTGTCCAGACTGAGTAAAAGGCTAATATTCCAACATATTATTTAAATTCAGTCATGTCGTGTGCATATGTGTGTGCGACTGTGCTTGTGTGTACATTAAATGAACCAAGCACATACGAAGAAGTCAAACATACACTTAATCATTATATAGATCCATGTGTAGTCACACGCAGAGAAAATAAGCTTTTATTTTATAATGTACTAATAATGGTTGGTCACTTGTATCCAAGTACGTCTCTCTGCAAGTGCGACTAGCCAATCACCGTTGAAGACATCTGCTGAGACACAATTGAAGTTTGTTCAAATCCCAAAGGACCCACCTGTGAGCTATGCTGCAAATATATGCAGAGCTTAGACACAATTTCTGGGAAAGAGTGCATAATTTGGCGTGATCAACAGTTTCAATAAGGTCGGTACGCTCAATCACTCCGTCGTTATGACTTGCCATTTGGTACTAAAGATATTCAGTCCCCCCCACGAGGATGTCATGTGGCACAAGGTCTTTTTAACGTGGTCAATTCCCAAGCCATTAGGCTCGGCCAAAAAATAGCCCATTTGAACCCGTATAAACGGGTTCTGGGCCGGTTTTACCTCCCCAAAGGAGACTCCGCCCGTAGGAAGAGAGTTAAACCGAACAGTCTGTTCAGAGTTGGTACTAACGACAACCGTCCGCGAACAGTTCTGTCTACGCAACTCCACAAATGGTTTGGATCAACACGTGGTATGGTTATCAGGTAGTTCCCAATGTTATCGCAAATTATAAATAAAATTACAATTTAAGGAGCCTAAAGATATACCTAAACTGCAATACGACAAATAAAACTAGTGTTTCCATTCGAAAAAAAAATCACATGTAGACGTAGTTGATATTAAGCTTTAAGCTCCATCGGGGACTCGGAGCGGAACATTTTAAGGGTAGAATCAGTGACATCATCAAAAGATTTTTTTTTCTGAGAAGGGAAGAGAAAAGAAAAAAGAAATATTGACCAGATCAAAGAAAGACAGCTGATAAAATCAGAAGATGATCTATCGGAAAATTTAAACGAGAACAGAAAAATCGACCGAATATAAAACTATGAAATAACTCGTGATAATAACATCTGACTGAATTTCATCTCTCTCTATGACGACGCTAAACAAAACAGCAGGACTAGACGTGATTCTTCTAAAGGCAGTTTGACAACCGCAGATGATTTTAAAATTGATATGGCTGCAGAATTGACAAGCGAGATATAAGACAGCGGTTAAATAGCAAAATTCATCAGTGTTTCTATCTCCATTATGCTAAAAAGCCAGATGCCATTGGACAGTAACTTTATCAAACAATCATCGAATATGAATCCTATATCAAATTAATATTTAGCATTCTTTTAGCACTCTAATATTTATAGCAGAATTAAACGAGTAAGGATAATGTGATTTCTTCAAAAGAAGGAACTAAGTGATACAATCAACATTTTGAAAGTGCTAAAGAGCGAGCAGTAGATTCCTGTAATCATATATACCTATATTTAATCGATTGCATAAAAACATTCGATATAGCAAATTGGTTGGTTGATTGATTTATTTTTGTTAGCCGCATATCAACCTCCAAGGGTTATTCAATGCAGAAATCTAAATATTGTGTACGTAATTCTGTGCTTTCAAGGACAGATATTTTGTACATAATTTTATAATTTCAAAGTAAAGGTATATTTATTAGAGATACACTTTGTAGATCATAAAATGTATTGTTGATAATTTTACTATAAAAATGTCTTTTTATATTTTTTAGTGCTGTATTGATTCTCATTTTCTATATAAATGTATTGTTGGTGATTTTATTATAAAAATATACTGTTAATTCTTCTTTAGGGGTTCACTATTTGCCCATACTCGAAACCCTAACAGGTGCTACCACCTTCGGACAAAGTGGATCTTGAAACAACGACAGTTAAAAGATAGTTCCATGTTCTTCAAATCCTCCAATCTCCCGATCAAAAGCCTTGATGCTGGATGTAGTTTATCGTCATGCCCAGGACGAGATATAGCAAGACATGCAGAGCCTATTAAATATTATCAAAGCTTTATCTGCATAGAAAATATATTCAAATAATTCACTTCCTGTATTGAGAAAAATTGCTCAGAATGAAAACAGTGAAAGGGATACACAAAATTGAAAGTTGACTAAAATGATTTGTTTTCTCGCCGGAACTATTTAAATTGTTCAAGAAAAATATACACGAAGGGATAAAAACCACTAGCATTTATTATCGGCGAACGTATCCGAACAACAGGCGCTATGGAGTCGATTTAGAAAAAAAAATTGTAAGAAATACGAGAAAAAAACTAGACAAGCAAGCTGTCCCGGATAAATAACATCATTTGCGCCTGAGATACTTGAAAATCAAGTCGATGTGGGAAATTATCTGTTTGGCTCGTATCATAAGGTCTGAAAGTGTTTAAGAGAAATCCGTAGGAAAAAATGATTTTCAAAAACTTATTTTGTTAGTGCTATTTAATATCTAATCTTGTATATGGCTCGATGCTATTGCTGCTTTCTAAGCTTAGTTTAGATATAAAACAAGCCCGAAACTATGGGGTACCCAATGAGGATCGAACTCACTAATCCTTAAGTGATATAGCGAGATATGTTGCGTCTAGGTGGTCATGTTCTATAATGTGATTGTTCACGTATGTACGATGACTAGTCACTTTGCACTGTTTATCTCTCAATACTTTATTAAGTGTTGTGGTGTACTCCCACTAAAGAGTCTATGTTGGACTCTTCCGCCTACTATAAGATTGGTAGGAGAGAACAGTCGAACAGATCTATTCGCACTGTGCTGGTCAAACTCCCTGCCTCCGGACAGAGAGGATCCCGAAACAAGGCTATGCCGAAGGGCTGAGTCTCGTCTCGGGAAACAGCTACCTGACCCCTTCGACCTTGTGTCCCATCTGACCGCGTGGGGCGGTTGGTAGATATTCTACAGTTAGAGATTCATTGGGGAATTAACTTGACTCACTTCTAGTAGTTGACTACTTCTTCTACGCGCCGCTGGCGAATCATATACGTGTTGTTCTTGTCCTAATTATTATCGCCCATTACCAGACTTCTTTTGATTATTCTACTCTTCTTACTGTTTAATATATGATATATCTGTAACACTTGTTTTGTTATTTCATTAACCATTTTACTTGGTCACAACATTAAGAAAAGATAACGTTATTTTCATATAACATGAATAAACTCTCCAATGACTTGCATGAGAGTGCATGGATTGATCTCTATGGGCAGTGTACCTACAGAACTTTGGCGATCATGGCTTTTCACAAGTTCATGTTTCTTGGAACTCTAAGAAAGGTCTGATTATTTACCATCGCACTTTTCCCCCTCTCACAGAAACCCACCATGTAGGTCATTCGATACTTCTTCTGGCTCTCGCGTCTTCAACATTCTCTTTACTCTCTCCACACGCGCACACACACCACACTCATATATATATATATATATATATATATATATATATATATATATATATATATATATACTTCTTTCTCAACAAATGTGTTATAGTGGAACACACCTATTCTATAGTTAATAGACTCTCCCACCTATAATAATTAGGAGTAGTAAGAGTAACGAGGAAGTCGCTCAGTGAGTTGGTCTGAGTTCAGTCTGAAGTCGGACGACCAGCTGACCGGTTGAACTCTCTGCATTCGGGCGGGGAGGAACCCGAACGAGGCTACACCGAAGGGCGGATTCTCTTTCGGGGAGGTAAACCGACTCTGCAGCCGTTTATACGGGTTCAATGGGAATATTTTTGGCCGAGCCCACGGGCTCGGAGATCCCACGTTAAACCGGCCTTGTGCTACATGATACCCTCGTGGGTGGGGACTAAATACTCTCAGTGACTTGGTCAGTCAATCGATGTCGGACGACCGTTAGTCGGATATTAAAGTATCAGCCACCACAGCTAGATTTCTCTGCATCATACCTATTATATGAAGTTCCTAAGGTTTTGTACGTCGAACCTATTTTAGGACCGACTTAGTAGAAATACGAGCCTCCACTGTGAAACCACTCCATAACAAAATGAGAAAGTAATTCTAATATAAAAAGAGGAAGAAGAAGAAAAGACCGAACTACAGCTGCGAAATGGAAGTTCGCCATTTCAGGAACTAGGTTATTGTGACTAGAAATTGACTAAAACTACGCATAACTTACACTATATAAATAATATTTCCACGCATAACTTCCGCTAAAAAAATAAGTGAAAAGAAAGGAACGACGTAAAATAAAGAAAATACTTTTAGCTAATCAAAAGGACCTGAAGGATTTTTATTTTAGCCTAATCGGGCTTCGCGCCAAGCCTTCTTGAGCCTTTCAAAATTAAATATAAAGGACCAGGAGAGAGAAAGCCGGGAAGAGACAACTAGAAACCGCATCTGAACGTGTTGCGTGAAGAACTAAGCAGTTGTCTGCTTAAGTCATTTCCCCGCTCTTTTGGGGACCGAATTAATCAGCATATCTATGCAGTATTTTCAAAGTTACCACATTACTTGAAAACTGAACACGTTTCGTTTGAATGTGAGTCAATCCTCGTTCATTTAAAGTTCGGCTGAAATAATAAAAAAAAAGTAATTCCGATAAATATTCCTCTGTAGTATACTTGTCCTCTTAATTCCGATTCTCCTTAAACATTCCTCGTTTCTTACACATTCTGCTTATCTTTTGGCAGCATCTCTCTATAAAACAAAATCTTTTTCGCTTCGTGTCTCCCCTGTATATGTGAATAGATTATACAGCATTTACCGTCATATAGTATGATAGATATAAGATAGTAGTTCAGCTAGATTTTCTTTGTTTCTAACGAAATTGTCTTGTTTTTTAATACTTTATTTAGTGCGTGGATGGCTTTGCTACATAGATTGAAGTCTTATTGTCCAATTAAAAGCCGATCAATGATTCTTGATCCCTGAAATTTTCAAGTAGTTCCAACTTATACTTTTTTTGTTTTTAAAAGAGAGTCAAATATCTGATCAATTGCTTCAAGTGACTTTAAGTTCGATTGATCTATCTTGAAAAGCAGAATAAGAGAGGATAGTACTTGAGAATGGTTCTGAACAGCACATCATACAATTTAAAGGTTGAAGGAAAGCCATACGTTAATTGACTCAGAATCAGTATTTCTAACTTTAAGAGGTCTCTCATATTAGCTGTTGTGCTATGATCACCAGGCTTCTTTCATTTGTGGCTTAACTAAGAAATGCAGTAAAACAACCCATCAAAGTAAGATTTTCGTAAAAAATTCTTAGATCAATTTTTGTTTATTGTTTCAATAGTTCTCCGGTCAATTATCTTTTTTTCTTTCTTTTCTGGATCACATCGCCTCGGCTTCTCGACTCTCACTCTCTAGTGTCTATTTCATCATGCAGAACCTTCAAGTGTCTTCGAATAAAACCTTCTATTTCTCTTAATAACTGTTTTTCTATGAATAAATTTAAGAAAGAAATTACAATAGCCGCAGCAATGATTAAAATTTGAATATTTATTCAATTTATTTGATGAGGCAAAGCGATAAAAGCCGACGGCGTTACGTTCTTTCCGATGACCATTACACAGAATAATAAACATATCTCTACCTCCAAACGGTGACGTATTTAAAAAAACATTTATTTCGCAACACGTAAACACTGAATTTTGGTTGATTCTCAATGCAGATTCAACACTTACGTTCTTGTATTAATATATAACCACGCATTCAATAAAATAAGAGCAGTATAAATATATAGAAGATTTCTTAACATAAGGTACAAATATTTAAAATCATTTTTGTTAAAAAGAAACAAAGGGAATTATAAATTCTCTTTTTCACGGGTACTTGGTTCCACTACTTCAGACCTTCATAGATAAGACTGTACATGGCATCATATCATCCTCATCCCCTTCAAATCCGTTTGTTAAAGAGTAATTTCCACTCAGCCAGCTTCTTCCCTAAAATTGCCACTAAGTGGAAGGTACTCTCGACCCCAACAATCTTAACCACTTCATGTCTAGGGTCAACCGTTATCACTACGAAATATCCGCAAACTTTACCCCATTACGTAATCTTTTTTTCAGTAACCCCAAACCTATTGGGGGAAAATACTATAAAAAATTCAGGTAAGAATGATTCCTGCAGCCTTTCTCTGATGCTGGGACAGTGTATTATTTGAAAGAAGTGTGTGATAAGATAAAAGAGGAAATAGGAAACATTTACCAGTCTAACATGTTTCACATTTATTAAAAGCTTCATCAGAAAAATGAAATATGTTGAATAAAGAAATTCTGATATTTTTATTGAGTTTTTGAATACATGCACGACCGCCCATAAAAATGTCATCAAAGACACAGGATGGTAATGTCTTGATCTACGAAATCATGACATAATTTGATTCGATTTGACTTTTTTGTACTGAGACCAACGAATGCGATTCTAAGATGAAACTGAGATAACATTACATTAAGCATTCCTGAAGTCTAAAATTTATTAGCCACTTGGTACCATTCGTTTTATTACTTTTTAAAAGCTGTTACTAATTATTATATTTAATTTACAAATTTTAGCAGACAGACAGAGACAAAGTGATAGATAGATAGATAGATAGATAGATAGATAGATAGATAGATAGATAAATTCAAGACAAATGAATGACAGGAATTTAAATAAACACAAATGTTAAAAGGTAGATCGTAGAAACCCTCGCATCATTGTGTAAATATTGAGTATATATGCAGATAGATTGCTAGAGTGAAGGAAAATAACAAGAATAGATAGATAGATAGATAGATAGATAGATAGATAAGATTGTGTGAAGCCTGAGATAAAGTAGAGAGAAGACGATGAGAAGCCTGAGATAGATAGAGATAAGACGATGAGATAGATAGATAGACAGATAGATAGATAGATAGATAGATAGATATTTTCTGTTTATACATTATTTTTATGGATACATCTTTGAGTAAATGATCTGTTTTTAATTAAATAGTATTAATTACATTTACCAGCCTGAAAATTCCGACCAGAATCGAACCTGTATCCTACGCTGAAACCGCCATTTAGCCTGACGTACTGTGATACATGTTCGGTTTCTGTCAGAGGACGCATATTTTCTGCTTAAGATTAGTTAATCAAATTTAAAATGAAATCGGATTTTTCTCAAGATTAAGCATATGCTCAAGGTTAGAAGAAATAATCATATATACAGACCAATGCAAAGAAAGGATCCAAATTAAGATGCGTATCAATCGAATGTATTCACACTCCAAATTTATACACTGTTTACTTTCTTTGGGCTTTAAATAAGTGTGTACTCTCACGTACATGCGAATAACATCCAGATGTACCTTATTCCACGTCTATTCAACCTTTTGTAACAATACTATGATTTATTGCGGTACTATGAGAAACAATCAGTTACATCCTAATATATCCCATACAGCTCCAATAGTGAACGTGTTTAGCGATCTTGCTATCAAATATCTTACAATGTTTGTTGAGTTGCATAGAAAATAGAGACGTGAGCATTATCTTGTTGTAACGGCACATCGACTTCCTGTTAGACTAATGGGCGTAGCAATGATAATGTTATGTATGTACATAGTTGATCAATGGTCTTTCCGTAAATAGCAAATAGGGTTGACAATTATAAATTATATTAGTGCTTATAGTGTTGCTGGTGATTGGGACTGTTTTTTTTGTTTTTTTTCCTTTGCTTTTTTTTCTTTGCGAATAGGTTTTGACTATCACTTTCCATAAAGGTAAAAACTCTCATTACTGGAAACTATATAGTGGCTGTTGATTTCTCAGGTGTCTTTCTTGTAACATGACAGATGTCTTACAGAAGTCACGCCTGCTTGCAATCATTTCTCAAGCAAGCAATTTCGAACGGTTCGTATTTTAAATGTCTCTAGCAATATTAGCTCTAATCCACGCCGGAAGTTCTGCCTCTGCTGTTCATACAGTGCGTTGTGATCGATAGTGGCACGGAATAAGAAATCGGAGAGCCGAGTTCGAATTCCAGTCGTGTTCGTTACATTCACTTACGCAAAAATACCCTTGGGACAGGCATGAATCCATCTCTTCTCCCCCAAGCTATGGGTTGAATAGCAAGACAGACTGGTTGTTATAAACTTGGTTGGCAAAGAGTCTAACGTAGAAACGGTAACTTACTGCGGTAAAAACTTCTACCTACAGTATCTGTCTATATTTCTGAGATGGGTTATTATGTACACCATTTACATTGTTCGGACTATCTTCCTCATCTTTGTTGCCACATTTATCGCAAATTTTCGGCCATTGTACCCTCCGGCTTATTTCACGTGGTTTGAATGTCGAACTTCGCTCGCTGGGGTAGACTGTTCTAGTTCCACGTGCCATGCCTGGTGGATGTTAGTTATCAGTTATATCCAATTTATTCCCCTCTCCAAGTTCTCCACCGCCTTAAACAGGCATTGAACTCACGCTCTTTGGGTCCTGTCACTGGATCTAACCAACCTGGTTAAGGCGTATGTGAAGCGTATGTTTTATAAGGTTTACACGACACAGAAATATTTCCATGAACGTAAACACGTGAGATGAACAGAAATGAAATAGGCATAAATGTAACCTCGCATTTATTTTCCAAACTTATAAAATTGTCCTTTTTTTTTTTTCAAGTGAGTTTTGTTAGGTTCAAAAAAACATCAGAAAAAAAAACCTTTAAAAATAAGCTAAATATTTGAGATGGATGCTTGCAATAAGAGAAAACTGCTCATGCAAGAAAAATAAGTTTGACGTCTTATGCTGTATAAAAAAAAAACACAAATGAATATCTCCAAAGTTATTTTTCTCTTAGCCTCTTAGGAGTAATGCGTTTCGATCGGCGCATATTTCTCTTATGTTAACATTTTAATATATTGATTGATCGTGAATTACATCTTATTACTACTTGTAACTTTACACATTAACTCTCTTCCTTTTCTCACTCTCTCTATCTTTCTCTTTTTCTCCCTGAGTGTATATTCTCAAAAACCACGGAATTTCACACACAGAAATAAGCGTATATCGTACATACATGCTCTGGGCAGTTAAAGAGTTTCGAATGCAAACATTCAGGAAAATTTAAACTCAAATTATCTAAAAACTTCGGCGCAAAATGATGGAAATATAAATATTAAACAAAGAGCATGCAGTCAATTATTAATATACATGAGTTTTTCGGGAATATAGTGAAAATGGGATCGTATAAGAGGCAATGAGTGGCAGAATTGCTTCGAGGAGAAATCAAAATTGAAAGCATCATCATCGTTGGTGACTTTACGCTATACCTACAATGTCAATATATATATATATATATATATATATATATATATATATATATATATATATATATATAGAGAGAGAGAGAGAGAGAGAGAGAGAGAGAGATAGATAGATAAAAGATATCCATCTATATATCTGTCTATATATATATATATATATATATATATATATATATATATAGATAGATAGATAGATAGATAGATAGATTGATAGATAGATAGAAAGGTGTGAATCCTCTTCTTCCCCTCCAGCTATGGGTAAATAGCAAGACAGAATAGGTTCTATAGCCTTGGATGACAACTGGTCTAGGAGGAGGATAACTCTGAATTCAAAAATCTGCGGTGGGTCGTTTGGGGACCTTGTGGCACTTAGTGCACTAGGTCTCTGAATTCGCCCCTTCAAAACGTGTGGCTGGTCCTGCACAAAACCTTCACCACTATAATCAAATCTCATGTGCTGTTGTTGGACTGTCAGTTTGCTGGGGACTGATCTGCTTGACCCTCATACGTCGAATTCGACGGGAGAGTCGACTATATAGATAGATAGATAGATAGATAGATAGATATTTATATCAATATATATATGTGTGTGTGTGTGTGTGTGTGTGTGTGTGTGTGTGTGTGTGTGTGTGTGTGTGTGTGTGTTGAGGCAAATCACCCCAAGCAAGGAAGGAGTGCCACTAGTACGCAAGGGGTTACAGAGGATTGAGAACAAGAGAAAAGAGGCGAGTTTGAGGAAAAGAAACGGAGAAGGACGGCGAACTGTCTCAGGGTGTCAGATGTCGATTGACATTACACTTGAATATTTGAAGATAATAATCATCGGGGAAGCAAGTAAAGGGAAGAGAGTTCCACAGACGGGAATTGCAGGAGAAGAAACGGTTTGAGAAGAAGTGACGGTTGCATTTAAGCGTTTTAACAGTCAAAGGGTGGGAGCGAGATGCCAGCCTGGTAGCTCGCTTAAATTCATTCAGTCTAGGAACCAGCGAAAGTATCTGGCCGGAACAGTTGCCGTGAAAATACTTGTAGAAGAGACAGAGGGAACCAAGGCACGTCTGTGGGAAAGCGACACACACACACACACGTGTGTGTGTGTGTGTGTGTGTGTGTGTGTGTGTGTGTGTGTGTGTGTGTGTGTGTGTGTGTGCATACTCTTTCATTCCTGTAATTATGAGTTTAGCTAATGTAATATTTCTATTCATATAAATATATTGTGGCTACTTTTGGTGAATAAACCTTTTCTCTATTATTGTATTGGTGTGTTTCATGTACAATTTATAACATGTTTATGCAACAAATTTCTTATAATTTTCATTTTAATATCTTCTGTTCAAGTTTTGATTTAATTTATATTGTAACAGGGATTTCCTCTTATGTTATTTTTTTCAGTAGTATGACAATATGTTACATAATCGTAACACTATAAACAGTGCTGTATTGGGGTGTATAAACATCCTAGGGGATTATCCATTTTCAGAAATCCGGAACACTTAACGCAGGTTTAATTTCTGGAATGCATCTATCCCAATGCACCTTCTGACTTTTGTGTCATTTCCCACCATCCTTTGCTACACTACGAAGATAGCTAAAGAAAATGCACTACATTACTATTCGGATCACTATTCGGTTGTTACTATTCGAGTGAGTATTATCGAGCAAGTACTATTAGTGCGACATATATTCGAGGGCGTCTGACATCACTATTGTTCAACGGCGTTACTATAGTTGTATCTGCAATTACAAAGTCTCTACTGCAATGGGCATTACGAAAGTGACAAGTATTCGTTAACATTACAAAAGTGCCAATCAGTGTTTGTTGACATCACAAAAACTACGTAGGCATCTAAAAAAATTCACTACATTATCGAAAAAACACACTTGGATAATTATTACACACCTTGATATCCCTTAATATGTTGTGGTGTTGTAGGTGGTACGTTAAAGATAGCTATATGAGTAGTTAAATTTGTCTATAAATAAATGATCATTTCCTTGCGTGCTTGCGCCAATGTTTCTCTCTAATAGGATGCAATCATGAGTTCAGTGATAAAAACTAACAGGTCGAAAAGATACGAAGTTTACGCTAATCTGATAGAAAGAGTATAAATGATATTTTCTTACAGATGCTGATGATGAAATTAATGATGAATCAATAAAAATCATTTAGGTAACCATCATAGACAAAACTGAAAAGGAAATAAAAACATGCAAATAAACTGGAAAGCTGGAAAAAAAAGATGATAATGTACAATCGAAAGGAAAGAGGAAAGCACAAATAAAGATTCCAGTCTTCAACGCGAAAATATAAAAAATATTGACAAATAAAACGATGAAAATGCTGCAAAGATAACATTTAAAATCATCAAACTAGAGGGTGAATTTAAAGGTTGTCAATATTTCTCCATTATGAGATTGAAAGTTACTTAATAAATAAAAAAATTACACAATGGGTGACGCTTAGTCTCCTGTGAGTTTTTGATGAAAGAATAGTAGTTCTTCATTAACGATAAAATGCTACCGATTTTTATTCTGCTGTTCTCGCAGTACTGAATTGAAAAAGAAAATAATTCGCATATTTCTTGTTTTATATTTTTGTTCACTTAGAAACAATGAATAATTCAACTTCTATAACGAAGCATTTTTGTTAATCAGTTCGTCAAATGTTTTCTTCTAAGTGCATTTTGGTTGATTTTTGCCAAAAAAATACTTTTTCAAATTGACTTACTTTATGGCAAGGAAAGACGATTCATTTTTAACAATTCACTCAGGCGATTCGTTTGTTAACAAACTACTCGTGCAGTTCATGAATATTTTCGATTCTTACAGGCTTGGTACCAAAAATAGGATATTCTTAATAAATAATTACATCATTGAAAATGTTTGATTTCGAACATAATGAAAATGTGAAACAATTCATTAGATCCTTATTGTAGTCTATCCACATTGAATTTATCATTTATAATATCCTTTGTTAAGGAAAAAGACAGAATTTGAAAGTACTTTTATCTTTATATTATATATACATGTAGTAATTTAACGTATATATATTTATTGAATGATTAATATAAGAATATATTTTGTTGGATTATTTAATATCGAATATATGTTTTATGGAACAAAAAATATGATGAGCCAATAGATAGTTAGATATAGGTTAAGTGTAATTGTAGGAATACTGACCAATGCCTATTGCCAAGCAAATGTTTAAATAAATCTCTTGTTTATTTTTGTACTATCTCTACAATAGAGCATCCGACGATTGAAAAGTTCTCTACTGGTAGTACTAAGAATTCTTTCAAAGTTAGATGGTATCAACAGGTGTTGTCTTTTACTAATAATACTTATAGAAATAATACATCACTATCCAAATATTTTCGGAGTTTGAAAGAGGATAATAAAAATTCTAAGGTGAAATGGAAAATTTTAAAAATGGCAAGGAAATGTAGATCCTTATATGAACCCAATTTTCAGAGTTTATATGAAAAATTGGAAATTACCAGGTTCTTTGATACGAATGATTTATTAAACCAAAGATCCGAGTTAATGGCAAATTTTAAACACAGTCTACCTTTTAGCTTACAATTCAGTTAGACTTGGAATTTAACAATGCTTTTTCTTACATTTTACTTGAACTGTGTTGCACCATATATGGCATGTCTTTCTATTTGTGCGAGTGAGTTGGATTTGATATAATTTTGTATTAATCTTCTGGTAGTATTGGTAACATCTTGTACGGATGTCTTGGTATTTGGCTAGTACTTTTTACATTTTGCATTGATTGGCTATCATTATTAACAACTTTTTTCAACAGTTACATATTATGTTACCAAGTAATTCTATACGTCTAAATTATTTACCGGTTTCTTCAAGAAGCTATTTATTTATCAACTATAAAAAAATTGTAGGAAACTCAAAGAGCATATAACTTGTTAAAAATTTTGTTAAATTACTGTTCCATATCATTTTTCTTAGGAAATGACATTATCTAGTGTGTAAAATATATATCCATTAACATCCACTCCAGTTTAACGTCTCTGCTGTCATTAAACTGTCAGTATACGGGTCATGAAACATTTACGGAAAATAATTTCTTAATTTTTTGCTTCTTGGCTTAGTTTAAATTTAACGTAGGTTATATTCCATTGACTGATCTGAGTAAAGCTCACAAACCTTATGCACCTACTTTTTTCTTTTTTCTTAAATGCGGTTGTATTTTGCTTTTAAATCTAAATTAATCGTTCACTCGTCAATAATTTACAATCGGCTGATGAGATGCATTTGATACGCATTGAAACACGACTCCAATTCTGTAGCGATTTTGACATGTTTTCGATGTGATATCCTAATATATATATATATATATATATATATATATATATATATATATATATATATATATGAGAAAAAGAATATAAATTCAAACGTTCATAATATTAATTTTAAAAAGGGGCTACTACAAGAGTAGAGCAATAGATATTTATTATAAACTGTTACATAGGAACATGCACGATAAAATGCATATTTGTTTCGATGTCTAATTTAGACATCTCATTAGGTGGTTACCATCGGTGGTAATGTTAACCACCTGATGAGTTGTCTAAATTAGTCATCGAAACAAATATGTATTTTTGGCGGGGTAACAGTTTATAACACACACACACATATATACACGTGTTGTATACATTCGTATGTTGTGTCGTGTTTTCTTTTTTAATTTTATTGTATTGTGTCTTTTTTCTCTACATTGATTCCTATTGGAAAATAGTTTCGGTTTACGGACATTTCGAACGAATTAAATTCGTGATCCGAGGTTTCACTTTATTTCAAAAATCCAAAAATGTTTCGGTTTTAAATAGTCCAGAAATGGCTGGTAAGCCGTAAAAATCAAATCTATTTACCAATTAATAAAAGCACCTTTGGACGTACTTTTACAAAATACTCTCGAAGCATCTTATTATTCGTACAGCAATTGTCTTGAACTTGTTCCACTACGCAAAGACATATTGATTTGAGACATTTAATTGTTAGTAATAGAAGATGGAAAAAGAATTCAAATGTGCTGAGTGTCCATAATAATAAAAACATCATTCAAGATGGGTGGTGATGTGAAGGATCATTAGCGAGTTGTTCGTCCTCATAAAGTTTGACCAAGATTTATGTGTAAGATAATCGGAGACATTAATAAGTCCATGGCTGACACGGGAAAATGGGAGTAATAATATGCAATCATACGGCGTTATGGTTACATAGAATTTTCTATGTGCTCTGTCCCTTCGTCAAAGAATTTATTGAGGTGAAATGCCATAAGACAGGAAAGATATTTTTATTGTTCCCAGTACATTTATCAGCGACATTCCATTTTATTAAAGTATTTTAGGATAAATCCATGTAGACAAAACCACATTTTTCTCTCATTAAAACAAAACATGCTTGTCGGTAAGAGAGTGTTATTTGCCGCAGAACACGATCTTGACAGTGAATCAAGTTCGATTACGTTCACGGATAACGAAGATATTGGTCAACTTGTATGAAATCAGAGGCCCACAGCGCTGTGCCGTATCTCAGTTTTCTCTTTGTTTGAACCATTATCCTAAACCCGAAGAGTCCATTATTTTGTCGCGGTACTCAGTAAGCTAGTGGGGAGACAGATACTTTCTTCGAGATTCGAGGTAGATAGTTTGTTTTGTTTTTGTTTTTTTGTTTTGTTTTGTTTTTGTTTTTTTGTTTTTTTTTAGTTACCTTCTTCTAACCTTTGACTAAAGAGGCGGGAGGTCGTTTGAATTCAGAGTTTTCCTTCTCCTACACTGGTTAACCATGGCTAGAAGGCCTAATCTACTATTTACCCATAGCTGTAGGAAGAGATGAATTCATATCTATTCCATTTTCACACGTAAGTGAATGCAATGAACTCGACTGGAATTCGAACTCGGCTCTTCGATTCCTCAATCCGAGCCGTTAAGCATTACTCCCACTTGTAATAATCGTGACAAAGAAATATGGATATTTTAAGTGCCATCTGAAAAATCTGGTTTAAATCGATATTATAAATGCATTATGATCGTTTTAAAACCACGGAATTAGATCTATCAAATACTGCAAAAAAAATTAAAAATCTGCATTAACTTGTCACATATTGCGTTATATTAAACAGAAGCAATACGCACAATCTCCTCGCAGCTGAAGAAGAAACTTGAATCAACAGAGAATAACGTAAATAGAATACGTGAGCTACAAGGATGATGCATGTATGTGTGCCGATATATATATATATATATATATATATATATATATATATATGTCGTATATATCTATATATGTATCTGCACATATATGAGAAATATATTCGCACATATATAAGAAATGTATAAAAAAAGGGAAAACGATCGTCAAATATTGCTACTTTTACGCTATGTTTGTTATACGATGGTTTCACAATCTTCAGGCGGTTTAATAGCGTGATACGTAATACTGTACATATGTGGCCTGTATGTGGCTTGTGGTCTACATGTTAAAAATACATCGTTACTGTAGAATAACAATAATAAACAGCACTTACCGGTGCTGATACGGTATTGGTGGTTGGGGAGGGTTTCAATGACCAACAACCCGCCGATGGGACACAACAGGTCAGGTCATTGAAACCCTCCCCAACCACCAATACCGTATCAGAGTTGATGGATCAGGTAGAATTACCTTACGAAATCGCCGATTCCTCAGGAAACTGGATACACCTACAATTCCAGTTCCAAGACCTAGTGCCTTACCTGAGAACCCTACACCAGTGCCACAAACATTCGACGCTGGAATAACGTCGAACACTGCTCAGTCGTCTACAATAACACGGACAAAAACCCCTCGGGCATTGTCCAGACTACTTCCGCACAACCAGCCAGGTTTAAAGGAACTCATCTCTCCCCAAAGGCCACTACCCACACGCGATGGGGGGAAGGAGATGTGAATAACAATAATAAACAGCACTTACCGGTGTAAAGGTCCCAGCTAGCGTCCAGCTGGCAGACAAAAAAATAAAGCAGGTTGTAACTTAATACAAACCCTGCAAACTAACAGCTGAATCAAGTTGGTATTTATATAGAAATACCTCCACTCAGGTACCAGCAGCCAATCACAGCCCAAGCAATGGACTATCCCACTTTAGCACAATGAGATGCTCTATGGCAACATAAATAGCTCTCTTTCTAAAGGTTGGATTATTGTTCACTTAGCTTGCTCCACAACTAAGTGTTTATCTCTACCACGTGATTTTTCTACAGTTACTAATATGTGAATATTCCTATATAGGTAAGTACCTCTTTTCAATCCGTCTCTCTCCGCTCTCCTCTTTGGGCAATATATACCACAAACTATATAAATGCCACCTAAATACATAATTGAATGTATTGTTTTTGTTCTTTCAAGAGAATATATATGAGAAATTTTTGATACATATATATATATATATATATATATATATATATATGAAAAATTTCTCAGGGTTAACATGTAGAAAAAGACAATATTTATAAATACAAATGACAACAGGAAAACTGTAATAGTTGCCGACGAGTTTCGGCCAATGTGGACTTCGTCAAGGCAAAAAACGAAATGGATTTATTTAAACAAAGTAAATAATAATAACAAAAACAAAATGTCCTTATCAACTGGAAGAATTTAGAGAACGCTATTTTCATACTGTTAACTGAAAATTATGTCAATTACTGTTACGTGTGGAGATATTGTTATTATTGCTGTGTTGACGGATTCAACTATTTTCTTTTGATTTCACAATACAGTTGTGTACGTTTGTTTGGGCGTAGATTAATATTTGGGTAATATTCAATGGCGGCACTCTCGAGGATTTTCCTTCTGAGTGAGTTATTTTCATTTTTTATGAGTGTAGCGTTTTTAAAATCAAAGTTGTGGTTGAATTTATTTCTATGTATGACTAATGCATTAGCTATGTTGTTTTGGGGGCCTCTTTTGTGCTTACAAATGCAATTTTTTTTTTTTTTTTTTTTTTAAATTTCTACTTGTTTCTCCAAGATATTGTGAGGAACAAGTTTGGTAATTTATTTTATAAATGCCTGCTTCAGAAATATTAGTGCTATTATTGTTTGAAGATCTTAGTATATCTATAATGGTTTTAGAAGTGTTTGTGACTATTTTAAGATTATTTAGATGGGATAGGTTATTCTGGACTCGTCCACTATCCCGAATCATTTTTGTACTTACTTAATATATATTCGGTGTCTCTCCCCGCGAATCATCAGGTATTTTACTGTAGATTTTTATAATCCTTGACTTAGTTTCAGATACCGAATTTAATCACAATTCATTTTTCTTTTAAGCATTTTATAGTGTCATGATACCCGTTCAGTTTGTAGGTGAACATGGCACTCCACGCTTATCTTTTCTTTATTATATATTAGGTTGAGTCATAAGTAATTCCCGTTTTTTTACGACCAATGACGAATGTATCATCCTAACTACTAATCATACGTGGCAGTTAAGAATAAATTTGGAGATCATGAGCCGACCTTAGCTTTTGCATGGATTAAGGAAAAAACGTGGCTCTCCTGCATGACATCACAAGTGTGCATAGAGTAAGAATATTAGAAAAATATTTTGGAACTTGACTGCGACATTCCCCTGAACTTACACCAACCGATTATTTTTTTCGATTGCTATCTAATGAAAACTAGATTCAAGAATCAGTCGAATATTTTTTCGCATCAAAACCTAAGTAACCTTAAACAAATATGTTCCTTGTTAAGTAATTAGAAATAATAGTGGATTATTTCCAAATAAGTCAATAGAAATAATAGTGGATTATTTCCAAAGAAGTCATTACAAATAATAGTGGATTATTTCCAAAGAATTCATTACAAATAATAGTGGATTATTTCCAAATAAGTAATTGCAAATAATAGTGAATACGTAATGAAATAAAATGTAATTGCATTTTACTTTCTGAAGAATAATATTGGTAAGAAGAAATTATATATGACTCAAACTAATATATACAATATTTACTCTCGTAGATTTAGCAGCAGCATGAAAGTACAGTATGCGGCAAAAATACATCGAAAATGTTTAACTCTCACATGTGTAGTGCTAGTGAACTTAGAGAAGTGATAATGGCTTCACCATCAATCTTGCCGTTTCTTTAAATACCTTCAGTTACCATCATGCGTTTTCTGTATCAACGGTTTTTTTGTAAGACTGGTGAATCTGTAATTGCAACAGATAGTGCCTTTAATGATCTTTTCATCTTACGTCGGATAGAAAATCGATACTTATATTGGTTTAAAATTTCAAGGCCAAAGTTTCAGCGCTTGAAATAAAATCACCTAAAAAACCTCGAAGCGCTCGATAGGCGATAGAAAACTTTAGAAATCGTCAAAAACATTGTATGGTGAATATAGGAGGATGTGGACGATGTCATTTTCAAAGCCAAATGAGTAAAGACCTGCAGCCCTTTGTTTAAAGAACAATAAAATAGTTCTTTTAATAGCAGTTATTGTCGTCTTTTTGTCAACCTTTAAAATGTGCGAGCTATTTCCGCCGCACTCTGTATATATTTTTATTATTTTCCATATATTTATTAATACAGATATATAGATTTTTTTACCTTATTACAAGAATTTAAAAATATTATTCGGTTTGCATGAAGCTGGATGATTTTAAGATTATCTTCAAAAAGAAAACTGCGTCTATGTCAGCTCACTTCGATATTTATCATTCTAAAAATATCTTGAAATCTATAATAACAAGGCCATTGACTAACGTTAATATTCCGATTGTAACCTTTAAAAGAAAAGAAACATGTCTTTCTTAACTTTTCTGTCCTTGGGAATGGTATTCAAAGCATTATGCGTTTGCATGTGGGTGAAACATCACTGTCTTTCTTAATCTCTCATAGTAATGCTCTCATGATATTGTAATGGTAATATTTAATAATTTAAGAGATTTATATATAAATTTTATATAATTGGTATTGCGCCCATGGATTTTTACTGGCAACAGGTTGCCTGTGTTTGAATAGAAGACAATAGAAAAAAATACAGCGAATACAAAAACAAATAGAAAGAGGGCGTATGACAAAGATACGTCTTCTAACCGGATTTATTGAATATTTACAGCGAGACACTCCTAAGAGAACTAGATATTCTACCAAGATGTATTATAGCCAGACAAACACCTCTTAATTGCTGATGTTCCCTTGTCCACTTTTCACTCAGAGTGGTAGCACCTGTTAGGGTCCCAGCTATGGAAAAATACTGAATCCACAAACAAAACACAATGAATATATATATATATATATATATATATATATATATATATATATATATATATATATTTCTATAATAAAAATACCAGCACTATACTTTTATGTAAAAGAAGAATTAGTAAAGATACATCTTTAAAGGAATATAAACAGCAATACTTTTATCGACAGTTTAGGGCATACAATTGCGTTCAAAATATATTTAGTTGTGTTGTAACCTAGGGAAGGTTACTGAATAGAATAATCACAAGAAGGCTGGTAATGGGCAATAATACTTAGGACAAGGGCATCACGTATATGATTCGCCAGCGGCGCGTAGAAGTAGTCAACTACTAGAAGTGAGTCAAGTGACTACCACAATGAATCTCCAACTATAGAATATCTGCAAACTGCCCTCCACGGTAAGATCTGACACAAGGTCGAATTTAATTTTTAAAATTCCACGAAGACCCCGTATAAAACGGAGTCGGGTAGCTGCTTCGCGAGCTGAGACTCTACCCTTTGACATAGCCTCGTCTGAGAATCCTATCTGCCCGGAGGCAGAGAGTTTGACCAGAACAGCTGGAGACGAATCTCCAATTGCAGGATATCTATCAACCACCCCACGTGGTCAAATGTGGCACAAGGCAGAATTTAATGCGTAGTATCCGAGTGATAGAGCGTATGTAAATATAAATATAAAAGTGAACATTTAAGTCAACACTCAGAAGGCCAAAAATTCCCCGTATAAAACGGGGTCGGGAAGATGTTTCCCGAGACGAGACTGCCCTTCGACACAGCCTCGTTTGGGGATTCGTTTCTGCCAGGAGGCAGAGAGTTTGAACAGTACAGCTGGAGACGAATCTGCAGTTGCAGACTAACATACAGTATTTACTACTGTATTTATGTGACTATACCCATAATCGTCCGTAGGTATGCTACAGGTTGATAACATAAAATTTCTTCAAATTATTTATATTTCAGTATTGAATGACCCCTGGAGGTTTATATGTTGCTAAACAAAATCGAACAAGCAACATGAAAGAAATCTTTCATGACATTAATCCATATAATGTCCTATAATTTCTTAAAGAAATCAAACTGTATTCCAAAATATAACTTCAACAAAACTACAACATAAACAACCGTCTTTTGTAATTATCTCCATACAAACATGTATATGCACAGAAGATGAGTATCATTTTCGATGTATTCAGTTGCGAAAGTGAAATAACATCAGATTTTTATTACTTCAAAGCTCGCTAGAAAATTATATTTCTGTACTAAATGACCCATAAGGAGTTTATATGCCGTTAAATATACAAATAAAAAAAAATCAATTATCGCCAGGCATTGTCTTAACGATATATATACAATATGCAAATTAGATTATTTTTATGGCAGACAAAGAAAGAAATATGCAGGAACTCAGATACAAGGTGATATATTAAGCGAGAATAAATTGCTAACTATTAATTCAGGTTTGATTGACTGATTCGATTCTTTACGGTTCATCAAACTTTTGAATGTTATTTAAAGTCAGAAGATAATTTTAGATAGTAAGAATTATTTAAAGATAATAATGAATTACTAATAAAAGTCCTACTAATTAACACATAGCTGCAGATAGGCGTGGTTTATTCATACCCACCACAAGGTTATTTGCATGTAAGTAAATTTAACGAAACCGAATGTAAATCAAGCTCGGCTCTCCAATTTCCAATTCTTTATCCACTACACCCCGCGAACATCCAAGATTATAGCACCTGAATCAAGATTCTGCTCGACGTTGCGTAACTTCGGTGATCATACCAAACCAGTGTTTCGCCGTGATATGACCGGAAGCTATCAATTTTAAGAGAACACAATGTATGGCCATTAGCAAAGAGCCACAGGCCAATACGTTAACTATGAATTGAAGACATCAGAATCAAACAAATACAGCAGTTGGGAAGTGTTTTAAAAGACGACGGATAACTTGACACCGAAATCCAAAGTAACATTAGAATAGCGAGAGATTCGCTTCCAATACTAAAAAAGGAATAGTTCGTTAGAAGTAACAAAGTGCTGACCTGCGATGTAATATAAATGTTCCTATGTGTCCGTGAATGCTGATCAATTTTCTCACAAAGTTTATTTCCAGAAGGACGTAGAAAACATAATGAACAGAATATGTGAGCAACAAGGTCTTAAGGAAAACGGGAACAAAAAAAAGATGCTTTTACTTAGCACTAGAAAGATATTAGTTGAAATTTCTAGTACACATAATGAGAAAAGAGGGTTTGGAAAATGTGACAGCCACAGAACATATTTGGGTAAAAAAGAGCAGAGAAAAACATTGTGTAACGCATCCAACGAGGTTACGAAAATAGACTGTAGAATAGGAATTTAGAAGGATAGCATGGTTAAAAAAAAACATTGGTAAAATGTATAAATGGATAGAAAATCTTGTTGAGCCATTGTCTACATCTTGAACGCAATGGCTCAACACATAAAAAGAAGTTTATGTCCTAATACAGAGATGAATGTTCGATAAATACTGTCGTCTGGTCTAGTCAACAATAGTATATCAGTTCTTCGACATATCCTGGGTTGTATGAACTCAATTCATCTGGTGTTCCATTCTGTGCATATTGGAGCCTCTGTATGAGGATCAACATTGGCACAGAAATTATTATACAAGTAAACATCTCGATGTAACTGGCACAATAACTTTGCGAATAGAGGCAAGGAACGTATTTCAAACACGAAACGCAGATTTACTGTATGTTTGTACGTAAGGTTGACTCGGCCATAAGACAGCATTGAAGGAACGTACATTTCCTTAGCAAGACGTATACAAAGAACTGTTTTGCAATCATGGTCAAATATGGTCTTACAGTCTATCTACATAAATTCCAGGAGGGTTAAATTGTTTACATAGGGGTAGCTTCGTTTTTCAGTGAAATATAAGAAGGATATTGTTTTTTGAAAATTCTCTCGTAAAATTCTTTCATTGATTGTTTCTATCTAAACTTCTTCTCCTTCCCTTTCTCTAATCCGCTTAAACTTCTCCCTTTCTTTCTCACTTACGGTCTTAAACTTCTCCCTTTCTGTCTCACTTACGGTCTTAAACTTCTTTCTTTCTATCTAACATTTTAAAATGTCTTTCTCTCTATCTAACACTTCTTAAACGTCTTTCTTTCTCGCTAACACTATTGGCTTACGGCCACATCATGTTGAAACTCCGGTTCCCGTATGATCATGTAGAGCCTGGTCAATACCTATACCTAGCTGAGAATATCAGGAGTTGTAAGCTTGGATGTGCGGGTGGTGCAAAGGATAATGGCTCGGTAATGTTAATCGGAAAGCCGAGTTCCATTTCCAGTTGGGTTCGTTATATTTGCTTACGCACAAATAATCATGGAAAAGTTATAAATCCACCTCTGCTCCCACCAGCTGTGGGTTAATTAATAATACTTTTATCACTAAATCCATTATTATCTCAAAAAAGCAACGGTATAGAAAATGTTTAGATTTCTGCATTAAGTAATACCAATTTATATACCGCTAAAAAAATCCACCAACCAAACACTCTTAAACTTCTTTCTTTCTCTCTCTCTCTCTCTCTCTCTCTCTCCTTAACACTCTTAAACTTCTTTCTTTCTTTCTTTCTTTCTTTCTTTATTTCTCTCTCTCTCTCTCTATCTCTCTCTCCCCCCTTAACACTCTTAAACTTCTTCTCTATCTTTCTCTCTTGTGCGTTTAAACTTCTTCCTTCTTTTCTATATTGCTGTCTAATTGGCTTAAACTTTTCCTTCATTTTTTTCTAATACGCTTAAGCTTCCCCTTTTAGTTCTATCTTTCTATTTCTAACTTCTCACTTTCTTCTCAAGCTCTTAAAATGATTTTTTCTTTCTCTCTAACATTCTTAAACTTAAAACTTTCTTTATCACTCTCTTAAACGTATTTTCCTTCTTTTTCTTCTAATGATTTAAAATGCTTCCTTACTTTCTCTCTCTCCCCCTCTCTCTCCATCTCTCTCCCCTCTCTCCCCCTCTCTCTCCCCTCTCCCTCTCCCCCCTCTTTCTCTCTCTTATGCCCTTAAATTAAGCTTATCCCTTTCTATCACTCTAATGCTCCTTATTTTCTTTATTTCTCTCTAATACGCGTAAGCTTCTTCTTCTAATGTACTTAAACGTGTTTTTCTTCTTTTTAAGTAACGCACTTAAAATTCTTTCTTTCTCTCTAACTCTTTTTGAAATTCATCCTTTCTTTCTTTCTTTCTTTCTTTCTTTCTTTCTCTCTCTCTAACTATTGAAATACTTCCTTCCTCTTTTCTTTTTTCTTTCTTTCTATATAACTCTTGAAATACTTCCTTTCTTTCTTTCTTTTTTCTTTCTCTCTCTTGAAATTCTTCCTTCCTGTCTTTCTTTCCCTTTAACGCACTTGAAATTCTCCTTTCTCTCAAAAGCTCTTGAAATTCTTCCTTTCTCCTTAAAGCTCTTGAAATTCTTCCTTTCTCTCTAAAGCTCTGAAATTCTTTCTTCCTTTCTCTCTTATGCTCTTAAAATTCTTCCTCTATCTATCTCTCTCTCTCTCTCTCTCTCTCTCTCTCTCTTGAAATCTTTCTTTCTCTGTAACCCTCCTGAATTTTTTCCTTTCTTTCTTCCTCTCTATAGCTCTTTAAATTCTTTCTGTCTTTCTTCCTCTCTAACGCGTTTGAATTTCTTCCATTCTTTCTCTCTGACACTCGTCTAACATTTGATTGCTGACAATACGTTATTGGTGTTTTTCCTATTTGCTAGTCCGCCGTTTCGCATTTGTTCTTTTTCAATTTATTATTGATGTGATGACGAATAAAGAGTCTCTGGAGAGACAGATTAATGAAAGTAAAACCGCTAACTGTTAATTACAGATATCTTGAAACATATTTTATAACTTAATTTATGCGCAGTTTTTATTTAAATGGATGTTGCAATCATCTTAGTTACGTGCCAGAAAAAATGAATAATCTCCTGATCATTAAAAATGGCGTCTTCCTCTACCTTATATAGTCACATGAAATGTTTGCATCATTTTTCTTTTTTCTGTCAAAGATGACGATCCTTCTTTTCTTTTACTACTTTTGATCCGCATCTTCGACATGAACAGATCAAAAGACACATCACAGATATTCGTCTGATATGGTGCATCATTGATTTACGAATTCAGGATTGGATTTGGGATCAGAAAATAGACATAAACTATTTTTCCCCGTTCGTAAACATCGGGAATTACTGTAGACTTTGTTCAGATTTCAGATTTTACTTGATTTTGATAATATTACAACGGAAAATATGTCGATACCGGTTTTTCAGTACAGAAATACATTTTTATTTATTATTTAGTAAATAACTTTGTTATCCTAAATGGAAGAAGAAAATCAGAGGAAATGTGTTATTCCAAATATAAGAAAAATATTCACTCATACATTTTTTTTTTTGCAAGAACTACTACTTTGTAAAACAAACTCCCGCAAGAATACTCACAGAAAACTGTATTATTAACCTCATCATGTCACATATGAGTCCTTGTCTATCCTTATTAATTGAATACAACATGCTGTCCTAGGAGATAGTTTCACCCAATACTGCAGGTTGCTACATAGCAACATTAACCTAAAACCTCGACTCATGTTCTTAAGTAGCTTCGTCAGATGGAGACTTCCATTAGAATGCCATGCAAGGCTCCAAAATCGTTCACAAATATCTACACTGTCAGTTTTATACATTCGCTTTCTCGGATTAATGTTTAAAAACGTCCTTGGCGCATGAATCCAGTAGGTGTCAGCGATGACCATATTTCTTCTAACATTGTTGACTGATTCTACATAATCACAAAAAAAATTAAATGTACCAAATTAATAGAATCGACTTCAACTGGGAATTTTAACATGAGTAACGACTAAAAATGGATAGCACATGGAACTCGGAGAGAAATCAGTAACATAATCAAAATATTGACATTCCACACTACTTCAAACAAAAGATTAGGAAGGAAACCCCACATCAGTACTGGAAAGATGGATGACAGCCCCTGGATTTAGAAACTTATTTTCACGAAAAATTATTTAACGAGAAGAACAGAAAATGGACCTGGCTGATAAGGAAACGGTTAAAACTGCCATTACCGTATTCCTCATAACCTTCACTGACTACCACGCAATATTCTATTCATATCACACACCTCATCGTTTAAGAGTAGTACTCTCTATTGAGTGGCTCTCGTGGCTTGTCTTAGATTAAATTCAGTATTTAAAAGAATCATGTTTCATTTCCGGATTTCCTTTAATTTATGTGGCATTCTGACAATAGCACGCTATATATTTTCATGAACTTATTTGCATTAAGTGGGATTAGCACAAAAACTGCACTGAAAAATTGATTTAAAGGCATTGAATCTATTTTAAAATATACATAGTATATACTATGCGTTTCAGACAAATAGTGTTTTTTCCCTGAATTGGTAACAAATAGAAAAGATCAATATCATGTTAAGTGCCGAATGACTATGAACCATCGATTCCAATTCAGTATTGTCAAACAACACAAGATCCGCTTTGAATTGATAGATGATGTGTAATCATAACTATGTTATACACATATTTGAAGATATATTGTTAATAGATCAGACAGTAATTCTGGTTTACATTTGCTGTCCATATCTCAATATTGAATCCAAAAGAATTTGTTATTTTATATAATTTTTTGTGTTGGTCACATCTGGAAAATGATTAACACCGGCTGACTAGTTTGTATCTGAATAGGAATATCTTTTCCTTTTATTCATCATTGATAAACAAAGAAAGAGCGAACAGACAAACGTGACTAATCTTTAAAGAAAATTGAACGTCTCTTCTCTCTCTCTCTCTCTCTCTCTCTCTCTCCCTTACACACACTCAAGCACACACACGCGCGCGCGCTATATATATATATATATATATATATATATATATATATATATATATATATATTGTAGTGTTACATTCCATATTGGCTGCCAGGTTATGTAATTTACTAATTGTGTATTTGAGCAATACCTCTTTTACATTAGCTTCACTAAAACGACTGACAAGTTATAAAAAAACTTAACCTTGATAGTCGTTTTTAATGAGACTTTCATAAAAGAGGGATTTCTCCCCAAATGCACAGTTACAAAAGATTATATATATATATATATATATATATATATATATATATAATCTTTTGTAACTGTAATATGTAATATGTAATATGTAATATGTTAGCTCTATCTCTGATATTGAGCGCTTTCTAATAAGTACCGCGCATATAATATATAAATAATTATACATATATATATATTTATTTATATTTATATTCACTTTTCACACACATATATATATATATATATATATATATATATATATATATATTTAAATAGGTTTGAAACGGTACAAAAGCGTATTAAGGCATTAAAAACTAGAAATGTAGTATTGTAGGCCATGATAAGTTTAAAATAAAACACACCAGTCGACCGGTTTCGTCCCCTCTCGTCAGAACTGTTAACGGGAATTTAGATTATGAGGAGGAAAAAAAAAAAAAAGTCTGTCATGGGTGACATGAATGAATGGACAGGGAAGGAAAAAAAAAATATATATATATTAAAATTATACCAACCAAGCTGCTAGAATCGCATATAATCATATTATATAGAATCATTTTATAAAGAATCCAACTTGTGCGATGGATTTCAGTGTGAACTGGTTTTCCGTCTTGGCCAGTTCGCACTCACTTTTCCATCTTAAGGTGCTGGAGTCGCTTTACATCAGGTCTAGGCAGCCTGCTCTTTGCAAACAGAGATTGTTTGCTTGGACTTTGTTCTGCGATTCTAGCAGCTTGGTTGGTATAATTTTAATATATATATATATATTTTTTTTTTCCTTCCCTGTCCATTCATTCATGTCACCCATGACAGACTTTTTCTTTTTTTCTTTTCCTCATAATCTAAATTCCCCGTTAACAGTTCTGACGAGAGGGGACGAAACCGGTCGACTGGTGTGTTTTATTTTAAACTTATCATGGCCTACAATACTGCATTTCTAGTTTTTAATGCCTTAATATATATATATATATATATATATATATATATATATATATTAAATAAAAACAGACCACTTTAAGGTTCCATGTAATAAATTATTAAACATATGTAAATTAACTAAGTGAGGAAGTGGGGGGGAGAGAGAAGACATGTGTGAGTTAGCAGATACTGACATATTTAAACGGTTAACTTAACGGAAGTTATATATTGATATCGAAGGGGTAGAGAAGATAAAACCCATAGAGAGAAAAAGAGGGAAGGAAGTTAAAAGAAAAGATGTCACTAATTTAATGACACCTCTCTTAACTCTTAAACATATATTTGATACGGTCCGTCAAAAATGTGTAAATTTTCTTTTCACTTTTTGTTTGGAATTAAAGTCTGATGATTCGCTGTCCTTTAAAAGGGCTGTGGTGAAATAATTTATTACATGGAACCTTAAAGTGGTCTGTTTTTATTTAAATTATTTGCTCTAAATTTACATTGAGCTCTCTGGATTTTATCCTCCTTAGGTTTACACATACGGATTAACTAGTTTTTCATAAACTATATATATATATATATATATATATATATATATTATTTGGAGAAGTTTATCACTTAGCTGACTGGTGTTGGTCCAGTCATAGTCATGCCTACTACGAAGTTCTGTGAGCACACCAATATAACATGTTCACCCTTCAGGGATTACTGTCTTCTCAGAGATGAGAGAAGACATCGTAAGCACGACTGACCCAACACCACTCAGCTAAGTGATAAACTTCTCCAAATTATTCTATTAATGCCGTAATCCTAACTTTTGATATCAAGCACTTTTCTGACGAAAACCTGTCTGCATAAAAAGGCTTTCCCACCCGGAAAATGAACCAGTAATTCTAGCACTTAACACTATATATATATATATATATATATATATATATATATATATATATATATATTCTCATGCATACACTAACGTCTCAAAAGATATAGGATAGTTACAGTGTGTACATTTTCATCCAACCTGGTCAAAAGCTGCAGTTTTGATGTAGCGTTGATTATACAAGAGATCGCAGATCTCTAAACACGTTTTACATTTGTCAAAAGTTTTCCAGAATGTTCTACAAAGTGAGTTTAGACAACATTGATACGAATTGTACCGTGTATTATCCTAATGGGATCCAAATCCAAATCCTGAGCTTTCTCGCACCTATGGAGGGACACTTCCCTCATTGATTTCAGTGCGGGAGCCTCTAATTGAGAGTTGTCATTCTCATAGACCAGTTGACACCCAATGCTATAAGACATAGTCTACCCTGCTATTTGCCCATAGCTCGAGGTGGCAGAAAAGATAGATTTCATTTTTATTAATAAGTTCACCCCAGACAACGGCGCCAACGCCACCTAGGCGTAAGATCTACCGGAAGTGTAAGTGAAGAAAAAAAACTTTAGAAATATCCGTAAACCCAATAATAGAAATTAGAAGTAATAAAACTCTACTCCAATTTAATAAATGCATACCTTTTCCAAATAAATGTAACGAACTTGACTGGAATTCGAACTCAGTTCTTCTATTACTCTATACATTACTCCACCGTGTCTCTATAACTCATTGAAGTAACACATCGTTATTAGGCTACTTAGAATCCATGAATGGGTGTAAATTTTCAGGAAGCAGTATTATGCAACAAGCACTGGCCTATGGTACGTTTAAGTTAACCAGCCATCCCAATCCACGTCAAAATAACTAACCCCACATCATTATGGAAGCACCAGCATCCACCACTTTGCCTTGTTTCCAACTTGGATCCATCGTCTCTAGTGGTCTGCTCCCCACCCAATTTGAACCATCCGCTGGAAACAACTAATTCGCATGATTACGCTATAAAGTTATCAATCCTCTATGGTCCAATTAGCGATAACATGAGCCAGGTTGAGATCTTCTTTCCGACGTTGTCGTGTTAACAGGAACATCTGCTCCCATATTCCAGAAAGATAAAGATTCTTCTTCACAGGTTTCCAAATTAAGTTAGGAAGATGGAACGTCTCACACGAAAACAATTCTCTAATTTATTCGACTTACACGAATTCGACGTCTGCGCTGCCTTTCTTCGAAAAGCAACCAGTAATTGTTGGCCTGTCTAAAACCACAAGGATTACAGTTAAGATATTAGTTGGCCTGCATAATATTTCATTTAAGTTCTTAAGATAAATTCGAGGATATATTGTCTCGCTGAAATTAGAATTTTAAATCAATGCTAATTTTTCGCTATTTCTAACACGCTTCGAGAAGAATTTGCTTCTTAATTTTTAACGACCGATGCTAATACCTCCTAACAAAGATCGTCTTTCGAATTTTGTAATTCAGATATAAAGCGATCGTGGAATTCTTAATATTTCGTTAATTTCTGTATATTTTGGGGCTATATATCTTTTACTAACCAGTGTCCTCAACCCGATTCTGGAATATCGAATACATCTCCATGGATGACATGAAGTATTCTTCTATTTTGGGGGTAGCAAAATTCAGTTGTTTTTCTTTTTACAGATTGTTTGTCTGCTTCAATATTGTCATTTCACATATTTATATTGATCAATTGTTATTTTGGCTTCTAAGTGTCCTCGAGGACTCCGTTGTCTTCAACGCTTTTGGGGTTTGAAAAGTCGAGATGTTCGAACCGAGCAAATGCGTGGTTAAGACCGATATTACGGAATCATGGGACTAAGATATATTAGCCACCATAAAGTAAGGCGTACGGTCTTTCACCCACACACATTCGATTACTCTGTCTGTCTGTCTGTCTGTCTCTCTCTCTCTCTCTCTCTCTCTCTATTTGTCTGCATGTCTGTCTCTCTCTCACATCACACACACACACACACACACACACACACACACACACATATATATATATATATATATATATATATATATATATATATATATATATATATATATAAATTAGGTTTGACAGCAAAATTGTCCAAATGATGTAACAACATATTTGTCCCTCCACTAAAATAATTTTCAAAGTTTTCAGATAAGACGTTAAGCCCTATGACACTATTTGTCGTAAGAATCACTAAAAACTACTCTGCTAGAATAAGAACAGGTTAAAATCATTTCGTGTCAGCCCCACTGTCTTCTCAAATGAGCAATGATGAGACGAAAAAGATCATTCAGGACGTAATTAATGGTACTAATATTCATTATCTGGCTTCCATCTTCAAGGTCCATTCAAGAACAGTGAATAAGTTTAAAAAGAGAGGGAACAGTAGAGAGGAAAACTTAATCAGGAGGTAACAACAGAAAGAGAGATCATCATTTCAACTTAGAAAAAGTGATCAATTAGAAAAGATTCAACTCAATCCATGAGACGTTTAAAGAACTGTGAAAAAGACTTACTCCAGGACATTTAGAACATTTGAGATGGCGCAGATAATCTTGAATAAGATGTTAAATGATCTTTGAATATATATATATATATATATATATATATATATATATATATATATATCCCGAATGCCACAATATATTGATATAAATATCTATCTATCTATCTATCTATCTATCTATCTATCTATCTATCTATATAGTCGACTCTCCCGTCGATCATTTCCCAGCAAACCGACAGCCCAACAACAGCACATGAGATTTGATTATAGTGGTGAAGGTTTTGTGCAGGACCAGCCACACGTTTTGAAGGGGCGAATTCAGAGACCTGGTGCACTAAGTGCCACAAGGTCCCCAAACGACCCACCGCAGGTTTTTGAATTCAGAGTTTTCCTTCTCCTAGACCAGTTGCCATCCAAGGCTATAGAACCCAGTCTGTCCTGCTATTTACCCATAGCTGGAGGGAGAGGAAGAGGATTCACACCTTTCCCAAGCGTATTAGTACGTAAGTGAATGTAATGCATTCGACTGGAATTTGAAATTGGCTCTGCGATTCCTAAATCCAAGCCGCTATCCATTACTCCACCGAGCCTCCAGGTCTCCGTATTTGTCCCTCCAAAAAGTGTGGATGGTCGTGCACGAGGCCTTCACCACTATAATCAAAGCTCATGTGCCGGTGTCGGGCTGTCGGTTTCCTGGAAACTGATCTGCTTGACCTTCAAAAGTCGAATCTCGACAGGAGAGTCTATTATATATATATATATATATATATATATATATATATATATGTGTGTGTGTGTGTGTGTGTGTGTATATATATATATATATATATATATATATATATATATATATATATATATGAACATTATTTCAATCCTTCTTGTACTTCCGCTCCTAAGCTATGATCAATTAATGATGAACATGTCATTTTCATTTATGATAGAATTCATCATGATACATCTATTGAGCTTGAAAGTAATTATACTTTCATATTTCTCAAGATAGAATTCAGTAGTGTTATAAAAACCTCGAATAATTCCAGCAAGATATCTTTAATTAATCATTTCTAAGATACAACGGCTCAAAGTTCAATCTAAGAAATGAAAATTTTGAACTACACGATTTGGACAATTTTGCCGTTACACCCTCGGTACACCCCCATATATATATATATATATATATATATATATATATATATATATATATATATATATATATATATATGTGTGTGTGTGTGTGTGTGTGTGTGTGTGGTAATTTGCATTTGAAAAATATTTTATTACTTAAAACGCACAAGAAATATCTGCTGGCAAGCATATCAGGCCAGTTTCTCCTAATGTCAAATATGTCACTTGATGCTAGGTGGAGAATTGCTGAAATTATGTGTAATTTTCTAAGTTTTGGACATACCTTATCATTCATGGAGTTTATAAATAAACGTGGTCTACATGATATAATCGAACAGATTTTAGTATTATTTGGTAGGTTAACAAATGTTATTCACGGAATGTCGCCATCAGTGAAGACCCTCTGAAGTTTCTAACCTTTTTTTGCAGTTGAATTGGAAGGGTAATTTTATATTGAGCATTATAATATAACGATAATTTTAAGAAGGACGGCGATTTTATAGTAAATACTTGCATACGAAACTTATTTCGGATATTTGACATGTGTTGCTTCTCATAAGTAATCTTGTAGCATGATCAATATACATTAATGTTCTTTTTTTATGGACAGTCTTTTATGGGACAAGATAATTAGTATACAATGGTAGTTTTGTTAGTAATCACACGGTTGAGTGCTTTCAATTGTTTAGTATATGGTGAGATCTTTTATTATCATCAATTATATCTGTATAGATCATACTTTTACTTGCTTTTCCATTTATTATGTATTTGGTCTGCACAACGTTACGTAAAGTATTGTTTAACAGATAAAAATTGTTTTAGTGTTTTACACGACTAATAAGTATTAGCTGAACAGAAATGAGTGGATTCCAAAATGAAAATTCAGGAATTGATTACATTAGATCTTATGACTAAATGGACATTAACGTCAACACATAGATTTCAGTCTGTTGCAAGCTAAATGAAATCGACAGATCATGACGATTGCGCTTAGCATGAAACAGACTGTCGTGTTTGAGTGTTGACTTTAAGGGCCACTTTTATATTTATATACACTTCTGTTTTTTTTTGGGGGTTTTTGTTTTTTTAAAAAGCCTGTTTGATGTTTTGGATTTCGCTAAGGACTTTGTCAATATGACATCTAAACAAATAAGTATAATTGCACATTTCAGTAAATCAATATTATTCTAAATAAGTCGAATCCATTACATTCACTTACGTGCTAATACCCTTGGGAAAGGTATGAATCTTCTTCTTCTTCTTCTTCTTCTTCTTCTTCTTCTTCTTCTTCTTCTTCCCTCCAGCTACGGGTAAAATAGGTGGACGGACTGGGTTCTATAGCCTGGTCTAGGAGAAGGAAAACACTGAATTCAAAACCTGCGGAGGGTCGTTTGGGGACCTTATGGCACGTAGTGCACCAGGTCTGTGTAATCGACCCTTCAAAAAGTGTGGATGGTTCTGCACGAAACCTTCACCCTATAATCAAATCTCATGTGCTATACATGCGGGTTTGATGACCGCTTGTGAATTCTAAATACCCATGAAACTCCAATATTGGGGCCGGCTCAACCCACCCCGGGTGAATGCCGTTACAAGAACAAGACAGAGAGAGAATAGAAAAAAATGGATTAAAAAACCAAAAAAGGGCGACATCGATGTACCACAGGGTTTGCTTGATGGTGCTTAAGTTAAGAATTAATGGGCCTATATATTTTATATAAAATAAAATAAAAATAGTACACAAAGTCAACCACGGCCTGTATAGGGATGATGGGTTGACGATAATGTCAGACAACAGAAGTTTAAATGAAAATATAAGAAATTCGCTCTTCAAACGCTTTAAAAGCTTCAATTTTTAAATAGTGGCTGATATGAATAAGTTTTCACAATATTTAGATGTTTTCACAATATTTAGATGTAGAATTAAATCTACAAACTGGCAGTGTCTTTCCATACAGGAAACGCAATACAAAATTAAAATAGGTGAAGGTTGGATCCAAACACCCTACGAGTTTAATAAAAGAATGGAGTGCAGTTATGTAGCAATTACTCTAGTAAAATAATATTCGAATAAAAATGGTCATGTAAAGACTCTAAAAGAAGAGAGGCATAAAACTAAACTGAAATTTAAACCTCAAGTAAAACAACAAATGAAGAATAATTCGAGGAATAGAAAACATATTTGGTTTAGCCCCGTTTTAATTTAGAGGTGAAATGTAAAATAGGGGAAATATTTTTCAAATTGCTTAATAAACGCTTCTCTTAAAATTCTAAATTCCGCAAGATCTTTAATAAAAAAAATAATACAATTAAATTAAGCTACATCTGTATTAGTAATTTTAGAACCATAATAAAAAGACAAAACGCCAGGAATTTCAAAGATAACGTGCAGTAAGATATCGTTAACACTGAAACATGTAAAGGTAAATGTTCATTAGATGGAGTTTGCAAAACGGAAGGAGTAATTTACAAAGTTGAAGTAAAAGATTCAAATAGCCAGAGTAAAATATATGTAGAGTGTACTGAAGGTAGCTTCAAGCTAGAAATCCTTAAGAATTCTATCGGACTAGTCATCCATGTGTGGGAATTAAAAGAAAAATAACGATCCGATTGTAAACTGAAAATTATTTTTCAAAAAAACTACAGCAATTGTAGTGATATCTGCAAAGTGTGTTAGGAGGAAATGTTAGTAATATTTCCAGACCCCAGCAAAAAAAAATCTACTGAATGAAAGATCGTAAATTATGACACAATGCATGCACAGTAAAAAGTATTTTTTGAGTTCGTACAAACCAGGATGAATGTATATACGGTTGTTTACTCCCCACCTCCATTACAATTTCAATACTCTTATTTTTCTCCACCCCTTCTATTATACTTATATATGAATAATAAAGTGTTAGGAAATCAGACCCGAGTCACCTGAGGATGCCGAAAAGTTGAAACCAAGGTAGCATGATTGATTGATCTCCCCAATGTGTGTATATATATATATATATATATATATATATATATATATATATATATATATATGGTAAATTCTGTGACAAAGTAGAAAAAATATACTTGTGATGCGTTCATTTCGTCCTTCAAGACTTCATCGAACTAAATTTGTAATGTTGGTAGGACTACACATGGACACGACAGAGGAGAAATGACTATTTTCTTTTATCTGTCCGAATTTATAAAAAAAAATATATTATCCTACCTAATAATTCTATCACATCTACAATTGAAAATAATCTATCTAAACTTAACAGGAAATTTGTTATATACTACATTCCAAATAATAAAAAAAACTTAGTCAATACTAAACAAAACAATAAGCTAAAACCTGAAGGAATTTCCATCACATGTAATAATTGTAACAAAAATATATAGGAGAAACTTCAAGGAAGTTAAATAAAAGATGATATGAATACAAACGGGACATTTTACAAAATAATATGTACAATGTGTCGGTTGCCTAGCGTCATGACACTGAACACAACTTAGACATAAAAATGCTACTCAAATCAAAGGAGAAATAATTAACTACGGCGTAAGTGTGTAGAAAGTGTCTTATTGGCACACAGTGTGGAATACATGCTTATAAAAGTGATGTAAAGAAAAAGATGAAGACTCTAACTGGATTCAGCTAGAAAAAAAAAAATTTAATTTCCCAGCACCCTTTTGCCGTGCGCATGCGTAGTCCTACCAAAATAACGAAATTAGTCCGATAAAATCCTGAAGGATGAAACACGTCACGAGTAAACTTTTTCCACATTGTCATAAAATTTCAGTATCACTGTTCTTAATATGTAAAAATATATATCGTCATCTCATATTCCGGCTTGAAGCAATCATATGTCTATACACACTGATGAGCTGTGATACAGCGAAACAGTCTTTCTGTGAATGACTATATATATATATATATATATATATATATATGTGTGTGTGTGTGTGTGTGTGTGTGTGTGTGTGTGTGTGAAATATATAGAAAAATAGGAAAGAAAAACGTAAATAATCCGAAGTTATTTAGTATTTTTTGTTTTTATTTTTAAAAAACAGTGCTCAATACAAAAGTAGACCCTAAATTATAACTATATTTATTTTTTAATATTTTTATTTATTTTTTTACTTTTATTTTTTAATTATTTTTAATTATTTTAATTAATCATATTTTTTTTTTAAAATATATATATATATATATATATATATATATATATATATATATATATATATTAATTGAGTCATTATATTCTTGCAATATATACATTCGTGTGTATATGCATATTAATTTTTTTTTAATTAACAGATGAGCTATTCAGTGTTTTTCCAGCACGAAATGTTGGTTTCTCTGTGCAATGTCGCAACACGCAACTAAGGAATTTGTCTTTATTTTTTGCCGCTTTTGGTTAATAAAAAATCAAACAAAGTCATAGCGTGACTTGCGGTTCTTGCTCATTACGCGTTCCTTGCTTTCAATTCAAGTGGCTTTCCTCTGTTACTCGAAATATCCTTCCCTGGTTCAGTCACGTTGTCGGCTGCAATAATGACGCCAGCGCTGGATATAAATACCGCATACTCAGTGTTTGTTATACTGGTATCTCCTCAAACTAGACGCATCATATCTCCGTTGGCTGATCTTTGCTTTAAAACGCCTAGCAATGCCGACAAAATAACTAGTGTTATTTAATAGTAATTGAAGTTTTTGGTATATTTATTCCGAACATTCGAGTAATAATAGAAATAGTCTCTGACTTGAATGCAAAATGCTTAAAAGTCTGTGAAAAATCTAAATTTAACCTATTTATACAAATCCGCTTCTCCCTTTTTCTTTCTTCTTCTTATCTTTTTTTTTTTTTTTAGCGTTTCACCCCAAGCAAGGCGGGAAGCCACTAGGACGCAAGGGGTTACAGAAGAGTTGGAGCAAGATCAGATAGGAGTGATAGAGGATGAGGAGAAGGATAGTGGATAGATCAAGGCAACTGGAGATGTCGATTGACATTACATTTGAATAGTTGGGGATTATAGCTCTCAGAGAAACTGGAATAGGGAAAGGAGTTCCACGGGAGAGAGGTGCGAGGTATGAAGGTATTGGAGTAGAAGAGACGGCTACATTTAGTAGTTTCGACAGTGTAAGGGTGACAGCGGGATGCCAGCCTCGTAGGGCGCTTGAATTCATGAAGTCTGAGAACCAGCGAATGCAGCTCCTCGGAGCAATTACCATGAAAGTATTTGTAAAAAAAGTCAGAGAGAGGCGACGGCGCGTCTGTGGGAGAGCGACTGTAGACGAGATGCCAGAACAGGGCCAATTATATTGCATATCCGCCTCTGGAGCTTATCAAGAACCCCGAAGCAAACAGAAGGAGCTCCAGACCATATATGGCAGCAATACTCCATGCAAGGGCGAATTGTTGATTTGCTTTATACAAACATGAATCTTTGTAGCAACAAAGTACATTACACCCCTGAGAATATTTCATAGCTCGTCTTCATGCTAATATAAGGCTCGAGAGACACTCAAGAAGATTACTGTTGAGATGGTTATGATGAATGACGTGGGATACGAATGTAAGAGGAGGTGCTAGAAAGTTATGTGGATACGAAGAATAGAAAAGATTGAACTTTGACTTGAATAGGTTACGATGAAGATGTTAAGATTGAAGAGTTCAGCCGAGCATCCACACAGGATTCTATTGCCCCAAATTGTAGTTCTTGTGCAAAAATATATCTGAGTGGAATTTTTTTCTTTTACATCTTATTTCATTTCATATCTTTTGTTGACTTCCAACAAACATTATAAGGGGGTGAACTATATCTGGAAATGAAAATATTATTGATTCTTACCTAAAGTTGATACTTGAAAAAGAAACGATATATTTCTAAAATACAGGAGACAATACTATATTTTTTACCCTGTGATTATTAAAAATATGACTTTTAAATGCCTGAGTTAGGTCAGATTTGCAGAATCTGCAGAATCTCTTTATGTTTACATCTATTTTATATATTTCCCACTTGTTACTTTTTATAGCCAGCATGTTATTCTGCATTACTAATTATATTTTTTTTAAATAGTTCGCTCAAGGGTAAAGATAATTAAAAAAGCAAATCTTCTAAGTCAAGACAAACAGATCAGAAATCGAAACCGTAATTAATAAGCCGTCGCAGTTAGAACAAAATTGTGCACTTTTAGTGTCATTCTACAAAAAAATGAAGCGGTACCAGACAACTATTGACAGAAGAAACAAAAATAATTTGTTTATATGTGGGTATTATAAGCGTTTATATGCATAAATATATATGTACACACATATATATGCAAACACTCACACATATATACATACACTTATAAAATTCACACACAAATACACACATACCAAAATACACACGGACATGCTAATACACTCACACACACATATAAATATACACACACATGCAAATATATTCACACACATATATATGAATATACATAAACATAAAAATACATTCACACATACACACATATATATACACACATATATAAATACGCAAACATTATATATATATGTGTGTGTGTGTGTGTGTGTGTGTGTGTGTGTGTGTGTGTGTGTGTGTGTGTGTGTGAATTCAAACAACAAAATTTGATTCATTTTTATCATTTGCTTCCAACATTTGAATGTTGTTGCACATCATGTTTAACATTGTGGATAAGCTGTTCAAAGTTCATGTTTTTTTAAAAAAAAAAAAACAAAAACAAAGGATTACTATTTACATTCTTTTTTTGTTTTTGTCTATGGTTTTATCGCTTTTGTTATTAAATATCCTACATTCTGAAGATGAAATATTGTAAGAACCTAAATGTAAATTTACTCTGGATAATCTAGCGATTAAAATACTTTCTATGCATTATCGTGTTTGTAAATTGGTTTACCTTTTACTTAATGTATCATCTTTAAATCAGAATTATGATCAGATTTATTACGGTAAACATCTGATGCAGTGGGAGTGTGTTATTTTGTAAAAGATTCCTTTTGTCCTCATATATTTTTTTAAGTTTCTTGAGTTTTCTCTTACATATTCCTTGTGAACTACTAACTGACAAAACGCGTCTCACGAAAAGAATATTTCTACTTTGTCACAGATTTTTCTAAAATTGTTCTGATATATAAAGATTTTCTATATCGTCTTCATATTTATATAAGTGGGTGGGTTTTCTCATGATCGTTTTTCTACCGAGAGAGTAACATGTAAATTTTTCATGTCTTGCATAAACCATGAAACACAGTTATTTATGTCCCTCGAACTCTATCTTTGATATTTGTTGTTTATGTATGCTAACTTGAATAAGAACAAATCTCAAATCAATATCAAATTCACTTTTAACCATACATAGAACTGTATCAATATTCAGACGACGAAAAACTTCGTATTTGCAGACATTATTCTTTTAAATTCACAGTTATATGACATTTCCTGATAGAATATAACACACTACTTAGTTTTCTTTTAGTGAATTTTAAATGGAAAACATTAGTTAAACCAAAATGCAACGTTCAGGTATAAATTAAGGTCAGAGTTTGTCAAAGACGTTCAATAATATTCAAATAGAATGCTATTAAAATAAAGATGTTTCATTAATTGCTAATTATTAAGGTGAATAAAATCTTTAAGCAAGTTTTAGACAGAGGAAAGCAAATAATCGTTACTAATAATCATTCAGTTATCTCATTTAATTAATCGTTCAGTTGAGCTTTAACTGAATCCCATTCAAATAGAACAATTATTGATATATATTGATCCAAAGCTTAAATCCTTGTTCACCTTTATTGATTTAACTAATTAATTTGTTTACACCAGGATGGCTATTATATTTTTCTTTTTCTGGGGTTATTGAGAACTGGGTCTTAATAGCCAACAGCCTTAAGCTTCTTTGTACCAAAACACCCTGATTAGATTTGAAAGAACAAATTCACCAATTCCTTTTCATTTGTTAAATAATAGATTGGAACAAAAGTTTCAAACACCTTCCAATCGGTGATACTTGAGCAATTGATTTCGTTCCACGGGTGGCTAAAGATTTGGGAAAAATAGGCATATTCTGAAAGGTGACGTTTCAACGCGACCTGTTATATGAAACGTGTGTGAATTATGAATTTTAAATGTCTGTACCTTAAAATGGAAAATCGCGAAAAATGAGACGCACTTCCGGAAAAGAAAAATCTATTCTAACAGCAATAAGATATGTGCCATTTATGAAGATGGTTCTAAGGTTGTTCGTAAGTAGCTCACTAGGTTCAGAAGTAAAAATTTTCATGTGGAAGTACGAGAATGTTTCGACAGTCCTACTGTTATTGATGATAACCAAATCGAAACATTGATTAAAATAATCTAGGTCACACAACACGAAAGAGAGTCAGTATATAGCACTTCTTCCGGCTACTTGCTTCCCAGTGAACTTTCATCGCAGTAACCCCTGCGTCTTAGTGGCTCTATTGCCTTACATGAGGTGAAAGGATTAAAAAATACGTCGTACATTGGTACATCTTGGCTGCAATATCCGAATACATACGTCCACCTCAGCTTACTTTCCACATTTGAATTACTACTTATTCCGATCCCAGGGAAATTAGACATAGAACATGCTCCAGAAAGATGTCAAATCCTCGAAAGATGATATGATGAAGCTGATCAAAGATGGCGAAAGATAGTGGAATCATATTGCACATATATGGTTGAATAAATCTATATAAAATATATGTATTGTTCACTGCTTTGTGATATTCAGGATTTCCCGAGAGAATCTATATTGCAACTTTATATGTCTGCCATTCGTTCGTACACTGAATATTCTTTCTATATCTGTCCTGGCGCCTCTTTTATCTATCTAGAGATTATTGACAAATTCCCAAAAGCACTCGCTATTTTATCGGTCCTGGTCTGACATCCCGGCTCCGATCACTTTATAACCGCCGTAACCTAGCTTCCGTGCGAATTTACTATGAACAATTTATATTTTTCTGATAAGGTAAGTGGATTTCATGAACTTAAGCCTAGTACCAGATTGCTAGCTAGGTTTCATCCTTTTACTGTTAAAATTGCCAGCGGTAACGGTATGTTTTATTCTGATAGTTTCCTCTCTCGAATTTGCCGTTAGTGAAAACTCTTCTGACTTCGTTCTGCCCGGTCTACTAAAGCTACAGTCAAATCACATTAATACACCGGTTTAACAATCACATTTCAAATTGAAAGCAAGAGGGAGAGAGGGAAGCAGCGAGTAACCTACATAGAAAATACATGTGTAAATGGATGGACGAACGATGAATAGGAGGCAGTGGAAAAGACAAATGATAGAAAGTCTTGGAAAGCCACAATTACCCACTTTGTAAAGGTACACGCTATATAGTAAAGCAGTAGTTTTGGTGAATGCGTATTTTTCATAATAATTTTCATTTAAAAATGTGGTTCAATGACGGTTGAAAATAAGAGACACTTTACAAGAAGGAGGAACGCAAGTGATTGTTGTGTAAGCCAAATAAATTACTACGGACTTTACCAAAAGCTAGACCTCATCAAAAGAACCATTGAGATTGTCTTGTCGTTACTTCTTGAACACAATAAATGAAAAAAATTCTTCTCATATATTCTGGCCAAAATTGAAAGCAGCAATCGACGAAAATCGCCCTGATTTTTTTATTTTTTTATTTTATTTTATTTTTATTTTATTTTATTTTTTTATTTTATTTTATTTTTTTGATCCGATATGTTTTAATTACTTCAAACGTTGTATTTAGTGGATACCAGTATTTGAGTAAACGCTAAGTCTTTTTTGTGTCATCATTTGTATTCTGGAGGCACCCATCATCGATCACGCAAGTTAACCTTCCCAGATAGGATAAAACGAGACACATCGATCCCTAAGGAAGATCTTTTAGGTGCTATGACAGATAGGGAATACTGGAGAGATGTAGTGAGTTCAATCTCGGCTGAGGCCGCAAGATGATGATGATGAAGTCTTTTTTTAAAACATTGTTTATTTCGTTTACCGGCCTACGTAATCGAACTCGAGAAAACTTAAGAAAATATACCCCTCCACCCCGGCAAGATTCGAATCTGCATTCACCTTTTCAGTAGGTAGGGACTACCGTCTGGTACGATATAGAAATCTGAGCAAATGTTCCTTTCGAGGAAATCTGAACGAATGAATATGATTTAAATAAATCAAAAACTTGACTGTGACTGTGAAGCTCCCCGGGGCGAGCCATTAAAGCCCGCTTATCTTTGACTGAAAGGACAACACGAGACGACCACATGTTATCAAAAAATGTTCAAGTAATTTATTTTGAATAAATAATGTGTAAAGAAAAACGTCTCCTTAAGCAAGAGGGTAACTTATTATAAAGAATACCCATGTACATGACGATGTAGAAAAATAAATGTAATAATTGATCGCGACACGGTGGAAATGATCAGAGATGCCTCATTATTTCATGACTCAAAAAGAGCTTCCCGTTAATTTACGGATCACGTTTGCCTTTCATTACAAGGTTAAAAAAATACATTCTATATTATTATGCCCGCTATATTTCATTAACTCAGTTCAATGATTTGTCATCAGTTCGGCTTCTTATTACGTGAAAATTGACAATGAAAGTCGTAGAATTCTTATAACATATTAATTCATTTACAACATGCCAAACATAAAAAATCTGTAATATATCCGGATTTTCATAATCAAAATGTGTAACGTATTGTTTTTTTTAATATGTTAGGAACTGAGAAACAATATATATATATATATATATATACAAAATATATATATATATATATATATATATATATATATATATATATATATACACAAAATGGATTGATATATAAATATTATATATATATATATATATATATATATATATATATATATATATATATATATATATATATAATATATATATATATATATATATATATATATATATATATATATATATAGATTTAAAGAGAGAGACGTATATACATTGTGTATCAAAAATACCTTTTACAAAATTTTGAGCGGTTTCCTGACCACAAAACAAAGTAAAATGTCCATATAAACACATGTCTAAACGATCATCGCTGTAACTCAAAACAGCAACTCATAACAAATGTTTAAAATGTCTATAAATGCAAGGTTTTTTTTTTCCATAAATTTATGGATTTGGTGGATCATTCTATGTTGATATATAAGAGACATGACAGAATTGAATAGACTTTTTTTCATAAATTTTATTTCTGTTTTTTTTTAATAACGTAAAGATAAATTAACTTTTATTTTTTGAATTAAAATTGCAGATAACAATACTGGAACATGTCACGAACCAAAGGAGAAATAAGACCTCTCAAAAATTTCATACGAGGACGTATCATTTTTGGGCCAAAATTAAGATACATTTTAGTCAATAAAAATATCTGAAAATATTTCAATACCCAATTTTCAACTATTTAAATAGAGTGATCATTTTTTAAAGCGAAATTTCAACCATACATTTTTAAAGAAAGTCAACAATACAAAACCTTATCCAGGCCGCCCTGGTACATTCTTAAATCGAAATTATCAACAATACATTTTAAATCGAAATTATCAACAATACATTTTAAATCGAAATTATCAACCATACATTTTTAAATCGAAATTATCAACAATACCTTTTTAAAGCGAAATTATCAACAATACATTCTATAACAAAATAGCCAACATCTGTAGCTGAAGACATAAAACTTTCTTCAAAATATTTATATTTCAGCATTACATAGCGTTTTATATGACGCCAAATAAAATCAGCCAACAACCATTATTATTGTGCTATTCGTACAAAAGAAGAGAACATTTCAGTAAAAATTTTATGTATGATGAAAGATATATGAAATTGGCAGAATAAAAGTCCACTATTTTTTGGAATGTTATAAAAATATATTTAAAAAGAAAAAAATATTATTATAGACAAGTTTAGGGAAATCATTATCAACTTTTCTTTTTTTTTTTTTTTGAATCTCTTGTTAAAATCTTAAGAGAACATAACGGATCATACCCACCTCTCTCTCTCTCTCTCTCTCTCTCTCTCTCTCTCTCTCTCTCTCTCTCTCTCTCTCTCTCAGCAGTCGAAATGTTACTTGATTGAGAACAATTTCAATAACAGTGAGACCTATATTATTATTTTTCTTCTTATAGTTGATGTTCGTGCAAGCGGTAAAGGCTTAGTTCCTTAATAAAAATCCGACTACTTCCAATTATCCCAAGATTAGCAATGACGATAAACAAATCTCAAAGAGGATCTTTGGATAAAGTACGTCTGTCCGTCACGTGGCCCGTGTAGAGTCAATTCTATTTAGCGCTGTGTAAATGAAGCAATCAGACGAACATAAAAGTACAGATGGATAATTACGACAGTCAGCGGAAACTCTTGCAATCACGTTTCTTCACAAACAATGTTGTCTTGCAATAAATACAATCATGAAAAAACAAATTGTATAATTTACCAATTACCCTGCATCTTTTACGGATAAGATGGCGGTGAATGCTGGAAGGTTCTACACAGATAAAGAGGATATATAAAATCAACAGTGATATAGTTCTTTTTTACATCAACGTTATTTTAGTGGATACTCCTATTTGAGTAAACGCTGCGTTTTATTTATTTCGTCTACCGACCTGAATATTCGAGAAATCTTATTAGAAAAATATGCGTCCTCTGGCAGGATTCGATCCATTTTTATCCTCGAAGAAACCGTCATTTTCATCGTAATGCTATTTACTATTCTAGTAACCATGCCTGCTTGGCATTGAGCGTTTTATTTGAAACGACGCTATGTGATAGCAAATTTGTCATTAATAACAACGCTTTGTTTTCTCTCTCTGTGTCTCAGTCACAGTCTGTCTCTCACGTTCTCTCTCTCTCTTCCTCTCTGTCTGTCTCTTACACATACACACTCTCTGTTTGTCTGTCTCTAACACACACATTCTCTCTCTCTTTCACTTGCTCTCTTTCTCACACGCTCTCTTTCTCACTCACTCTCTCTCTCTTTCTCACACGCTCTCCCCTCTTTCTCTTCATATATATATATATATATATATATATATATATATATCCTATCTATAGTAAATAGAATTAAGATGAAATATATAAGTGAATACCAGTTTCACAGTAATTTGAAAATCAGGTACAAGGTTTCCCTTGAATCTGATTTATGATATACACGTATGAGTTTTTGTTATATTCTGCTCAGTGATAAGTAACTGAACCCGTCTTGGTTATGAGAAATAACATCCTGCAGCAAGTCCACTAATCAGGAGATTTTAACGAGTGTGGAACCACCTCTAAATTCTGTTGCTCCAAGGTCCACCCTGAACATGGGTGATAGCACATTTTAGGGTCCCAGCAAATACTGAACCCCCAAACTGAAGTTTAAAAAACTGAAAGTATA
>CAHIKZ030004263.1:2265000-2277500 GCA_903632075.3 Acanthosepion pharaonis
TAGTTCGCCCGACCGTTATTCCCTGCCAGTACCTCATAAATAATGGACTATTCCTTTTTGACCTCTTGAAAACACAGAAATGACGTCTCAGAAACGTAACTTGGTTTCAGTGAGAAAATGAATGAAAGAAAGAAAGAAAGAAAGAAAGAAAGAAAGAAAGAAATAAGGGAAGATAGAAGTTTTTAGCGTCTGTTTATATGTATTGAAAAAAATAGTCAATTTTTAATATTTTCCTTTGCACACCTTAACTTATAAATAAATTGATTAATAAAAATCTTTACGAGACAGATTCTTGGCTAGTTATTATTATGGCAACATCACTTCCACAATAGAACGATTTCTAGAAAAGACAATGTTTAACAATATGTTGACAGCACGTCTGTCTTCTAAAGGTTATGCATAAAACAAAAATGCATGCAACTATAAAGAACTTTGTCTTGAAAAATACTTTTTTTTATACTAAACTGTTTCACTAATGGATCTTGCCAATAACCAACTCACTTCATCCCGCACACCAGCTATTTTCTCATTCATGTAGGCCATATTCCCCCTTCTCTTTCCCAAAATATGTGATATACTGACAAAATCTTGTTGCTATTTACTCACGTCAGGATATGATACCAAGTCGGTTTCACGTGGGTTAAAAATACGTGTACATATCGTATGTTGGATGTTAACCCTTTAGACACTCCTAGCATCTGAGGCGCCCTCTAGGAGGGAACACCGGATATCCATATCGTTTAAACAATCAAACTCCTTGTTATATTAATATTATTAAACTGAAATTTAATTCAAACTGACCATATTTCACTTAACATACAACGCTAGTTGTCAGTAAGACAGGATTCTTTTTTTCTCACAATACAAACGACAGGTGTACTTAGACATCTGTTCTTTATACTTGCATGCATTCTTGTTTGATGTATAACCTGGAGAAGACGAACATCATATGGAAATATGGTTATTGTTTTTTTTAGAAATCCCGCTCTTCTGGAAGGATTGCAAAATATTGAATGAGTTACATCAATCATTTTCATCATTATTATTTAATTTTTTTTGGTCTCTATAGTCATTTCTTTCCGGGTCCCAACCTGAGACCGTAAGGTCAGAGGTGACATCATGACAGTTTTCACTGAGCATTTTTGAAGAAAAGGACAAAAACCTAAGATCACACGTATTTTACATAGATAAAGCCCTTCGTAAAGCCCTTTCTACAGAACATGTGAGTAACGAAGCAGATCTAAAGACAATGGCAACAAAAATGACACTTCTATTTAATATCAGGAAGAGACAGTAGAAACTTTTGAGGCACATAATTAGAAAAAAGAGCTTGGAAAATTTTATACTCACAGGAAAGTAATAAAAACAAAAGAAAGCAACATACAAGCTTTCTGAAATGAATGGAGGGGCAAGCTTTAGGAGAAATGACAAATTGATTGATTGAATGATTCGTTTTTTACTGCTTATCAACCCTTTGCTGATTACTTAAAGCCAGAAAAAATGTCCAGATTTTTTTTGATAACAATGGTTTAGTGATACAAGTCTTATTAATTAAACTAAACCTAATGGGAAAAAGGTGGAATCATACCATTTTTCATATGCATAAGTGAATATAAGAAACCCAGCGAAGATTGGAACTCAACTCCCTAACTTAAAATTATGTGTCTTCATCCCGCACATCCAAGCTTACAGATCCTGGTATTCTCAAGCAGTCACCCATCTGTTATGAGAGACCAAGCCCAAAAGTTATTTTAAAAAGAAGAAGAAGGTATTTAACTCTTAGGAAAGTTAGCAGACAGATATAACAGACACACGCTATGCACCATGTCATCTATAGTGGGTCATAAGAGCGATGAACTTTCCCAAATGTGTCGCTAAATAAATGTCAAAAAAAGAGAAATATATATGTAAAACAGACAAAAAAAAAACACTAGAAAATGTTTTAAAAGTCAAATATTAATTGATACTCAAATCCACGGCTTCAGTTGAAAGCATAAGAAAGGTGGACTTTTATGTTGAAAGATGGGCGCGTCCTCTTTGAAATGTTCAAGAGACGAAGTGCTGGTAAATACTGTTATTTCGAATACCTACGTTAGAAATGTTAAATGTCGAGGAAAAGTCAAGTCGATATCATCATTAGTCTGTCAGACAAGAGGGCTTTTGACTTGATTTCTCTCTATAAAAAAGGTTAAAAAAAACAATCTGACTTCTCTCAACTCTAAATATTGCCTCTTGAGTATAAGGACCGCGCATTCATATGTGCAGACATGTTTGTGTTAATGCGCATGAGTAAAATGCAAAAGCTTTGTAATGACAATGTGATGACAATGCGTTTCGTCTTCGTGGGCGATGGGGACGACTTCATGTCATAATGTAAAAACTAAACTGTTTATATGCATTAACCGTTAATGTCTGATTGGATTTGAAATTATCGTACTGCAAGTAGATCTCTATTATTCGATGTTTGTTCATATACCGGTTTGTGCAGCTATTTGTTTTTGCAGTGACCGGTGATATTATGTATTATGTATATATGAGCCTGGTCTTAGATTTATTGTCGAGATTTGCGAAATCAATGCAATCTTAATGCATTTTCTTTTTGAGTCCCTTCCTCTCTAGTTCAAACTGGCAAATATATGATTGCAATTGTCACCTGATTTGTTTCGATGCACGACCAGTGGCTTCAGGATGTTGCTATGCTGCATAGCAGAGATATGCTGCACATATCTGCGATGGTCTTATAGCGTTTTCTGAGATTCCCAGATGTTTCGTGGAGACACGGTGGAGCAATGGATAGCGGCTCGGATTGAGGAATCGGAGAGCCAGTTCGAATTCCAGTCGAATCCACTTCATTCACTTACGTGCTAATACCCTTGGGAAAGGTATGGACCCTCTTCTTCTCTCCCCAGCTATGCGAAAATAGCAGGACGGACCGGATCTCTATAGCCTTGGATGTCAACTGGTCTACTGCAGAAAGAAATTGCAACCTATTGCGGGAAAAAAAATCTGCCTCATCAGTCATGTATCGAAGGATACATGATCACCTAAGTGTGTATCACGCATGGCACATAACTGAAATGTTCCGCTGATGTACATCACTAGGCATATGATAAAATTTATTTTATTTTTATATTTCTGCATGTGTCCTGTTGTTGATGCTATTCAGTTTGGTGTTACTTATATCTCTTATTGCCTTAGACGTGGTGTTGATGAATTTTCCATTTTACATCCTACTCATTGTATAGAATACATGTTTTAAAGATGGGACACAAATCTAAAAGTAAATCTTCGCTTGGGTGAAAATTCTATAATCTGTGAGATAATGCAATAAAATACCCTCTTTTACTCCTACGCTGTCAGTGAGGATAAGAATACGCCGACTGAATTACCTGCAGACAGGTAAGATCCACGTTCAAAGAGGCGACCTTCCGATCAGATACTTTCAAAATTGGGCATAAAGCCAATCAGTATCTACCAGAACTGGATACGAAATAACACGCATCTGCTTATCTAAGAAAATGCTATGATTTTTCTGTAAGAAAATGACACTTTATATTTATAAGGCTAGCATGCTTGCTTTGAATATTGCTGCCACTTATGGTCAAGTTCTCTTGCTATATATTTAAAAATTCTTGGTTAAATCCAAAGAATAACCTGCAATATTATTGATCCTGACCTGGCATTTGGGCTTCAGTCACTTTCCCAATGCTGCAATGTACGTTTTCTTCAAATATTTTCATCGTAATTGTTCTAAGGAACTTACGTTTATGAATTTAAGCGCGGTATGAGATTGGCGGCAAGGTCTTATTTTATAGTTGAATTGGTTAAATCTAACCGTATGTTCTATGCTGACATATTCTTCTATCACACTTCTTTCTTGTGGAGCCCTCTTCCGGCTTTTTGATCTCAATGACATTTGTTATTTTCTGTTAGCTTAATTCTTGTTCTTTTATTGTTATTTCTTCTTAATTCTGTTTTATATATATATATATATATAAATATATATATATATATATATATATATATATATATATATATATATATATATATATATATATATATTCTCGAACACTTAGTAAAGTCTGGGGAGAAGAGTAAAGGTCTGGGGAGAAAAGTATGGCCTGGGAAGAAGAATAAGGTATTGCGTCTTAGTAGCTTTTTTGCTTTGCTTGGGGCGAAATGATTAAAGAAAGTTTTATAGATCGTTAAATTAACCGACATACCCTAAACCTTTCGCAACAAATAGCTGAGAAATTCCTTTGAGTTTTACTAGCAAAGAGGAGATATCTAGCAGGCTAATGATGCAGACGCTATTGACTAAAAGGATGTAGGCCTACAATATACTGATCTTAAATGCGAATTATGAAGGTTTTATATGCTTGCAAAATTTTGAATTTGGGCTGAGATATTTCATGCGCCTTTGACGCGTGAGAAAATTATGAAACGAGTATTAATTACCCAAAATCAGATATCTTAGCCAAATGTCTCGTTGTTATTTAAGAATCTTTCACACCAATTATAGGAAATGATACAAAGTATTTGTATCATATCCAGTGGTGTAATGGATAGCGACTCGGAATGAGAAATTATTGAGCCATGTTCGAATTCCAATTGAGTCCGTTGCATTTACATAAGTATAAATATCCTTGGGACATATATAAATTCCTCTCTTCTCCTTGGTTCTGTCGGATATAGCTGGACAGACTTGACCTTATAGCTTTGTTTGGCAACCAGGCTAAATGATGGAAATATCTGAATTAAAACCAACTTAAGGCTATCTTACATAAGACACACCACTGCACTACATATGCAACTTTTCCGACCCTCTGTTAAAACTATTCCCAGATAGATAATTTACTTAATTTTGCCATCTGTAATTCTCAGCTGGTTTGTTCCTCTTGTTGACAATAGTAGAGATTACTGAATATATATTCTATATTATTTACGCGCAAACTACTGTTCTCGTTTAGGTTGCTGCCATCACACCATTTGTATCTTCCAGGCTTCAATCGAAAAAAAAAGAATTATTTTTACAATCCAAAATATATTTCGACTTTAAATAATCACCAAAGCTGTAATAAACAGATCGTTGTATCTTCCAGCGTTCATCAGGCGCTTACCTAGAAACATTTTGATAACAATGATAAAGAGCAGAACAATAATTTCACACCCCCAAAATTCAAACAGAAATCATTCCTACACGTTATCTCAAATCATAAAACATGATAGTTTCATACATGTCTATATTTCTGAGATATTGTCATTATTTACATATTTCGAACTGTTGTCCTCACCTTTATTGTAATATTCACGAGATTTCGTGCGTTGTACGCCCCGGCATTCTTCAGGTGATTGGAATTGAATTGATTAGATTGAACAATATACCTCGTTGGACGAAATAAAGTGTTCAGTTCGAAATTCCAATCATTTGAAGAAGGCCCGGGCGTACAACGGCCAAAACGTCGTGAAGATGACAATAAAGATGAGAGACCAACAGTCCGAACAATGTAAATAATGTAAATATTTTTTGTAACATTTAAATCTAGAAAAACGAAGAATGATGAATTATCCGAAGGCTATAGCACTAAATGACCTAGACAATAATAAAAGAGGGTATTGTAACCCTAAGCCGCACAAGAAGACTTCCTGCAGTGTGTCTTACTTCAGTAAGCTCTGACGAAACCTCAGTGCTTAGAATTCGCTTTGGGCATCCAATATATTCCTGTTCGTTTAATGGGTAATTATGGATCAACTAAACGCTTAATAGCATGATGGATAACATTCGTCCTATGTATTCAAGTCACGATCATTAGTAAAAAAAAAAAACGTTAGGGTCTTTACAATAACGAATTTACTGCTGCAATGGTTATGTACAAAAGCATGACGATGCCCATCTATTTTCATACAGCTTTTGGATTCCGAGTCTTACTTCTAGGCAGATTGATCTACCAAGGTTAAAGGTTCAAGTTTACCACATTATTTACAAAGATTGGTTTACTGTGATGTGCTAGACGTTTTTTTTTTCTGTTAAGAATATATCTTACATATTTTTAAGACTAGCCTTCGTCCATCTGTAGAATATTGCCGCCACATATGTCCCGCTGGTTCTGCTATCTATCTGGAGACCATTGATAAAGTCTAAAGAAGAATTAGCCATATTATTGGCTCCGATATCGGCTTCAGTCACTTTCCCGCCGTCGTAAGGTTGCCTCCTTTTACCTTTTCTATAAATACCTTTATGGCAATTGTTCGGGTAAGCTCTTCGCAGTTTTGCCTAGACTATTCGAATTTAAGCACAGTACTAGACTGACGACGAGGTCTCTCCCATTTATAGTTGAGCTGGTTAGATTTAACCGTAAATTTTATACTAACAGTTTTTTCTCGTACTTCTCGCTTGTGGAACTCCTCTCCGACTCTATGTTTTCCAGTCAACTTTACTTTGCAAAAACTTTAAATGCAGTATCAATCGCTATCTGATGTCCTTCAGATTACTCTTTGTTGCAACCTAGAAAAGGTTATTGAATGTGGAATAACCAAAACGGAGTTGGGAAATGAAATGGTAATCTTTATAACATCAACAAATACAATACTAGCCAGCGGTGTGATGTAGATAAACCACAGCTAGTGGCGGACTATTTAGACAGCATATTACCCCCAGGAGTGTCTAATATATTTATGGGAATTGCGACATACACATTAGTGATCATAAGAACGGTATATAACATTCTTCCTCTATTCTTGCTCGTTTGCAATATTCCTTTTTATAACTCTTCCACACCCAGTAACTCCCTTGTGTTTTAAATGCCTTGCTTGGGTTGAACTCGATTAAAAAGTGTTTAAATACATAGTTATCCTTCTACAAGATTGGCTGGCACTAAAGGTAACAGCGTTAAGACTATCGTACTATTTAGTGTATATTTACGAGAAGATGGACTGATGTCCCGTTTTTCAAGAGCATTGGTATGATGTGAAAAGAACTAGCATGATCAGAATTGGAACACTTCACGCCGATTTTTCTTTTTGTCTCAACAACGGTCACGGTACTTGTACATACCGGGTGCAACAGCAAAATTGTCCAAATCGTGTAAATGGAGGAATCAGTAGAAAAATATAATGTAGACTCTGAAATTAGTAATACAGTAAAATATTACTATGAGAATTTTGAAATAAGAGTATCTTCAAAACGCATAACCACTGAGTGGGAAATATTAGAACCAGGGGTTAATAACATTTCAGTAACTCTGTTTAATGTATCAATGAATTTAATAATCAATTCTGAAGCTGAATACAGAATTAAAACCAAGAACACGGCAACACATACAATATGGATATACATGGACAACCTAGATATAAGAACAATATAAGTGGCCGATGCTAGATTTTTCTCGGTCGGCTTAGAAAAGCATAAAAAATGGACGAGAAATAATTTTAAACCTTTACAATTAAGATGACTTCTCTTAAAAAGGACAAATAATAAATTTTGATTTGAAATTGGATAAACGTTTATTCTGATGCTCAGTTTAAAAGAAAAAAGAAACTGTAAAAAACTTAAGAAAAATATTCCACCACAATGTGAGAGATCAAACAGCAATAAAGAAAACAGACAATGGCCTTTAATCTTTGCTAACCAAAACAGATACATCAGAGCTACCAGATCGATTCAAAATGTGAATTTACCAGATTGTCATCCTGCCTAGATTATTTTACCCCCTTCGTATTATGTGAAATAACAAAGACAACGTTTGGAAGAGAAATAAATCGATACCACAAAGGAATGTTTGGAGTAGCAATAAGTTGAAACAGCATGACATTGTTTTGCAACAACTAATAAATAGCCTCAAAGAAGAATTCGTGTTAGCGAGAACATTGTAGCTCATACTCTGCAAAACATGCCAAAACCCGAAGGTGATATCAGCAGAAACTGAGGTACGAACAGGAAGAAAGCGTTGCATGACAAAAGAATCGGAAAATACCGAGAAAAGTTTAAGATTCAAAGCACTAATAGGAACAGTGATGAGGAAATGTTCCGGATTAGGATATCTCCAAAGTTCACAATACAGCCAAATTGAAAGAGAAAAGTAACAAATCCCCACCCCCGGGAAGAAGAAAACTGAATAAGTTAGTAGGGACGAGTCAGCATAGAACATGCACACCAGTAAAAGACATCGAGCAGTGAAAACTAACTTTAGCGAATTGTTAGCAACTGGAATACAACCGCATCAAATTTAGAAGACAAGCCATTTATGACGTACTCACAAGTACCTAGCCTTCATAAATAGGGCAAAGGGATAAAAGAACCTCCCCATTGTGTAATGGAAGAGGATCACTCCAGCAAATACTTAGCGGCTCTACTCGATCACTTTAGGAAAGACGTTACAGATGATGTCATAATGATGCACAAATATCGATTGGAATGGTAGTAAAAAAAAAGCCATTCACGATAACTACCAGGAACCAAGAAAATAAAATAGAATTTGTGAAAGGTGAGTGAAAATGACACCTGAGGCATCAAATGTGTTAAATAAGACACCTGATTGGCAAATTAATGTGAATCTGTGAAAATATCTGAAATTCTTATAATATTATCCAAACCTTCGCCTAGATAGAATATTCTCAAATTCAACCAGGAAATGCTAATAATGGAGAAAATAATACTAGCTCACGACAGAAAACGTAGTATATACATGAAATTAAGTAAAAAATTCAGAAACAAAGACTCGTGCAGTGCCTAAATAAACATATTATCAGCAGCAGCCCCGAGGGTATAAAAACAGGAAAACCCTTAAGTAACTCTCTTTTCCTGTTAAATAACTGTCTTTTCCTGTTTTTCCTCCTTTCGAAGTGTGCGCCATCAACTTTTCACAGCGAAGCAAAAAGGGCTCTGGATTCTTCACACATAAACACACCTACACAGGCAAATCACACACGAATACATTTATTAACATTTGGTTCTGTATGCAATTGACTTCTATGTACAGAAACTCTTAAACTTTTCTTTTGTTATTGTTGAAACTTGACTAATGCATGGAATAATAATGCAACACAAAATGTATTTAGAAGAAAATGTATTGAAACAAGAAAGTGTACACAATATTTACATATAGTCTTTTGTATATTCCTGGTAAGACCGTTCCTGGAGAATGTGTTGACTGAGTCGCAGTCGGGCAGAGTCTCTGGTTGAATCTCTTGATTCCTCCCTCTCTTCCCGGTACCAACCATTTTTATATGCTCGGTACTCCACTATGTAAATTAGGTGGATCCTACCACAACAGTTATTTTGCTTAATAAATGTTATTTTGCATTGTAAATCAATTGCTCTCTGTTATGTTCTACATGTACCGTTTCACCCGCAATATTTCATGTAAAATGTTCTCTTAGAGATATTATACATTAATTATAGAAGAAACCAACACACTAAACTGGTATATTTGGTACCAAACTATAGTCGTTGCATTTAGAGTGTGTTAATTTTTTATTATTATTACACCCGTCTCTTTTACTGACTCAATGCGTATGATCTACTCTGGTCTTACTTCACCGTCATCGGCCAGTTGACTACTTAAAGAGCATAAAATAATAATCGGGGAGGAGACAGGTGTAATAGTAAAATAATACCCAGTGGTTTTGGAGACAAATCTTTAGTTAATTTGCAGTTTAGCATCCGCGCTCAACTCGCATTAAAAATTTCCAGAATACTTACATTTAGGTGTAATTTTGCATGCTTCATGCTGGCTCAATAAATTTGATAAATTCTCCTGTTTTGGAGCTATCGACAGTAAAAGTTCGCGTCGTTCCCGGCAGCCATTACTGGCGTTGTTTGCATACATTCGCTGCGGAATTCTAAGCGCGGAAGAATGTAGTTAACGGGCTTTTTTTATAGATCTTACTCGTCTCAACTTGTCTCAATTACTGCCCCAGAGGACTATATTGTGTGCGCAAGAATCAAGACAATTGAATATTCGAATCATAGCTAGTCCGCAGCGAATGTATACAAACAACGCCATTAATGACTGCCCGCGACTCGAAATAATCCGAAATTTTACTGTCGAAACGGTAGATTTTATCAAATTTATCAAACCAGATTCGAAATAAACATGTACAATTACACCTAAAGGTAAGTATTCTGTAAAATTTTTAATGCGAACTGATCGTTGAACTGCAAATTGACCAAATCACAGCACTAAATAGTATTGGAAGTAAGAACAATGGCTAATGGTGGATATCAATTAAACAGCTTATAGACTGGTTCACAAGAGGGTGATCTGACCATGAGACACAAACGATTAACAATATTTATTTTATATTTTTTTTATTTATTTATTTTTCTACAGGCACAAACAATATATCGTCACCAACATTAGCATCTTTCAAAATTATTAACAGGCAATCAATTGATTTCATTATTTTCTTATTTTTTCTAAGATAAGAGAGTTATTTCAAATATTATGGCAAATTCACAACTTACCTTATTCAAATTATAGATGGAATTGATAACATAATAAAGATTTCTCCATATCTTCTAAATAGTATTTCCTCACATCTTCTCATAATTAACAACAACTTGCGAGACAAATGCCTAAACTTAATTACTACAATTCTTTTTGCACATCGTCCTGGGTATGATGATAGACCATATCTGGTAGCAAGGCATCTGATCGGGAGATTGGAGTTTTTCAGGCGCGTGAAACCACCTTTAAACAGTGCTTAGGAGAACTTACTGTTATTCCCAGGTGGTAACAGCTGTTAGGGTCCAAGCTATGGGCAAATATTTAATTCCCAAACAAAGGCAAAAGAAAAGATGAAAAATACATTTTTATAGCAAAAATACCAGCAATGCATAATTTTATAACAAAACACCAAAAATACCTATTTATAGTAAAATTGTCAACAATAATTATTTATAGTAGATTACCAATAGTACATTTTATAACAAAATACATTTTATCTATAGCTGAAGGCATACAATTGCATTCAAAATATATTCAGTTGAAGCCATAAAACTTTGTACTAAATATTTAGATTTCGGCATTAATAACCCATAGATGTTGATATATCGCTAAACAAGATCACCCATCCATCATGAGTACGCAGGTCAGTTTAAAATAGAATGAAAAACTATATCAAATAAGGTTGTCGATTAAAATAACGTTGGAAGTAATATATATTTCACATGAACATTAATATTAGGCGCAAATTACTCTAAAAGTATTACTGTTACATAGTTATTATTTTTATGGATTTGTTTTTATAACAGGAGAATTAACATATATATGGGTAAAAAAAACAAAAATACCAATCAATAAAAAAATAACTTAGCCGCCAACAGGAAGTAAAAATAGCGAAAATAATTGTACGGCATTAAATGGCCAAACGGAGACTGCAGAAACTGTCAAAACCAATTTTCATTGGGTAAATCCAAAAAAAAAAAAAAAGAATCCAACAAATATAAGGCCAGGTCAAATTTTACGGATTCACACTTTTTCGCCCACTAACTTGTTTTTTTCTTTCTGCCTGTTTTAGATCGTCGTGTCGGGTGTGGGATAGGAAAGCATTATTTTTTTCATTTCATGTCACATCACAGAGATTTCTTTTTAACTGTAAATATAAATCCTGCACTTAAATTCCACGTGATAGTACATTCGAGGTACTATTTAGAAACTTACTGAGATAATGCATTGATTTGCTATTAAATTGTATTATGTGAAACTAAAGTATAAAGGAAAATTAATATATGATCGGGCCATTGAATACAGTTAGCTAAGTTACAGTTAGGATTGTTAGGATTAAAATCTTCCCTCCCCCAATTTTTAGCCTTGTGCCCTGTGTATTACACATACTGATCTACGTACTCATGATGGATGGGTGATTTTATTTAGCGATATATCAACATCTATGGGTTAGTAATGCCGAAATCTAAATATTTTGAATCTTTTTTTATAAAAAGTCCGGGGAGTTGACTTCGAATTGATCACTTCTGGCTGGGGTGTCTCTTGAGGAGAATAATGGTTTTAGGGACTCTAGTCTCTCACGGTAAGCAGGGTATTAATAGACAAAAAAAAACTGTAAGAATGAAAGAAAAGAGTACTGAACTATTACCAGATATCTGTCCTCCTATATGGCACCGAATGCTGGATAATATCCTCACAGATGAAGAAGAGACTTAAAGCAAAAGAAATGTGGTTCTACAGAAGGATGCTGAGGATACCATGGATAAAACATGTGAGAAACGACGGAGTTTAATGAAAATGGAAACAAAAAAGAAACTTGTACTTAATATCAGGACGAGAAAGTTGAAATTTCTGGAGCACATAATGCGGAAGGAAGGTTTTGAAAATCTGATACTCACAGGACAGGTTGAAGGCAAGAGCAAAACAGCGCATAAGGTACTTAGTGAGCTTCAGTAAATGGATGGCGGAACTAGGTTTAGGTGAAATAACGAAAAGACAAAATTTATTAAGAGCTACGAAAGACAGGGAATTGTGGTGAGCCATGATCAACTA
>CAHIKZ030004263.1:2280000-2307500 GCA_903632075.3 Acanthosepion pharaonis
TTCGATGTACCTCGAAAAATGAAGTGGCCAGCAAATTCTCCGGATTTGAACCCAATCGAAAACCATTGGAGCATCATGAAGCGAAGTCTGTACGCCAACGGACGACAATTCTGGAGCAACGCTGAGTTGTGGGAAGCAATTCTTGACATATCTCACGGCATTATAGCAGATGACATCCTACAATTAACAAATTCTATGGATCGTCGACTTCTTCAAGTAATTTCAAAACAGGGAAAGCACATTCCCTATTAATTTGTTTAAAACTGTGCCTTTGTTTGTATCTGTTATTATTTATTTGATTATCTTATTTATTAGCTTCTTTTGATCATAAACATTCACGTGCAACATTAATAAACGTTTTGTTTGCTCAATTCTGGGAATTCTACTAAAACTTTCTAATAATTTGGCACGCTCAAATCACCGTGCTGATAACAAAAATGGCGTCAGTTTGTTTCCATTGTGCTGATCAGTACGAAAATTTCAGTGATTGCACAGGTTAGTGTTGCCAATATTGAATGAAAATTTTGTGTGAATTGATTGGGCGGTTTTTGAAATATTAACAAAAAATATATCTCGATAATAATTTGGCAAATATGTTAGCTCTATCTCTGATATTGAGCCCTTCTAATAAATATGTATATATATATATATATATATATATATATATATACACATTTTTCACACACACACACACACACATATATATATATATATATATATATATATATATATATATATATATACACTCCTGGTCTGAAGCGATCGGATGTCTAGCCACACTGATTCGCTGTGATATACCGAAACAGTCTGTAGATGACGATATTAGCTCTCGATAAAATAATGTAATCGATCGAGCACTGTAGCGAGTAAGGAGCGAATTTTTAAACAGTCACTATTACTGCTGATAATACAAGATTCTCTTAACTGATTGAGTTCTGTAAGTGACTGGTGTAAGAATATCCGAATGATACCAGATTGATTATATATATATATATATATATGTGTGTGTGTGTGTGTGTGTGTGTGTGTGTGTGTGTGTGTGTGTGTGTGTGAAGTATAGGATTGGTGTGTACGGAATAAATTCATTTAACCAAAGATACTATTCTTAAGAGAGTGCTCAATGCAAAGTAGAACAAATATTATTTATTCGAAAATTATAACATAAACACGTTATAAAATCACTACAAAATAGCCATTAAGTTTCAACCCTTCTGGTGTCTTATCAAGTGAAGGTGTTGAAGGTAGAATAAAGTGTTTTAAAAGGTTCAAACCAACCAAACAAACCTCAATAGGGTAAAGGCTGTTACATGTTTACCCTGTCGAAGTTTTTTTAGTTGATTTGAATCTTTTAAAACTCAAAATGAAAAAAAATGATTTGTGACGCGTTTCATCCATCAGGAGTTCATGGGATTAAATTTGTTGACGTTGTTGTATCTAGACATGCGCATGAACGAGGGACACAACAATTTCAACAAACCCAGTCCGATGATGTCCTCATAAATGAAACCCGTCACAAAGAAACTTTTTCCCATTTTGTCACAATTTCCTCAATACTGTTTTTGATATAAAATATATATATATACAGTGTATCACAAAAGTGAGTATACCCCTCACATTTCTTCAAATATTTAAGTATATCTCTTCATGGGACAACACTGACAAAATGATACTTTGACACAATGAAAAGTAGCCTGTCTGCAGCATATATAACAGAGTTAATTTATTTTTCCCTCAAAATAACTCAAAATATAGCGATTAAAAGCTAAATCCCTGGCAACAAAAGTGAGTACACCCCTTAGGAAAAGTTGTCAATATTAACATACAACATGTCAATTGTCAATATTTTGTGTGGCCACCATCATTATCCAAAAGTGCCTTTACTCTCCTGGGCATGGAGTTTACCAGAGCTTCACAGGTATTCACTGGAATGCTTTTCCACTCCTCAATGACGACGTCACGGAGCTGGCGGATATTTGAGACTCTGCGCACCTTCACCTTCTGCTTGAGGATGGCCCAAAGATGTTCTATTGGGTTCAAGTCTGAAGACATGCTTGGCCAGTCCATCACCTTTACCCGCAGCCTCTTCAGTAAAGCAGTGGTTGTCTTGGATGTGTGTTTGGGGTCATTGTCATGCTGGAACACTGCTCTGAGATCCAGTTTCTAGAGGGAAGGAATCATGCTCTGCTGCAGTATTTCACAGTACATGTTGGAGTTCATGTTTCCCTCAATGAAATGTAACTCTCCAATACCTGCAGCACTCATGCAGCCCCAGACCATGACATTCCCACCACCATGCTTGACTGTAGGCATGACACACTTATCTTTGTACTCCTCCCCTAGTCGCCGCCACACATGCTTAAGGCCATCAGAACCAAACAAATTAAATTTTGTCTCATCAGACCATAGGACATGGTTCCAGTAATCTATAGGCTTTGTTGACATGTCTTCAGCAAACTGTTTGCGGGCTTTCTTGTGTATTGCCTTCAGAAGAGGCTTCCTCCTGGGGTGACAGCCATGCACACCAATTTGATGTAGTGTGCGGCGTATGGTCTGAACACTAACAGGCTGAATCCCAATCTCTTTAATCTCTGCAGCAATGCTAACAGCACTCCTACGCCGATCTTTCAAAGAAAGCATTTGGATGTGATGCTCAGCACGTGCGCTCAGCTTCTTTGGACGACCTCCCCGAGGCCTGTTCTGAGTGGACCCTGCTCTTTTAAAATGCTGGATGATCTTAGTCACTGTGCTGCAGCTCAGTTTCAGGGTGTTGGCAATCTTCTTGTAGCCTTGGTCATCTTTATGTAGTGCAACAATACGTTTTTTAAGATCCTCAGTGAGTTCTTTGCCATGTGGTGCCATGTTGGATCTTTCAGTGACCGGTAAGAGAGAGTGTTAGAGCTGCACTACAAATTTGAATACACCTGTTCCCCATGAACACATGGGCATAGTTACACTAATGAGTCACATGACATTTTGGAGGGAAAATGAAAAGAAGTACTCAATTTAGACATTTAGGGGTGTAGTTTCTTAGGGTTGTACTCACTTTTTAGAGGTATGGTTTCTTAGGGGTGAACTCACTTTTGTTGCCAGGGATTTAGCTTTTAATGGCTATATTTTGAGTTATTTTGAGGGGAAAAAAAATTAACTCTGTTATATATGCTGCAGACGGACTACTTTTCATTGTGTCAAAAGGTAATTTTTTCAGTGCTGTCCCATGAAGAGATATACTTAAATATTTGAAGAAATGTGAGGGGTGTACTCACTTTTGTGATACACTGTATATATCGTTAACTCATATATATATATATATATATATATATATATATATATATATATATATATATATATATATATTTAAATAAAAACAGACCACTTTAAGGTTCCATGTAATAAATTATTTCACCACAGCCCTTTTAAAGGACTGCGGATCATTTTAAATTATTTGCTCTGGATTTACATTGAGCTCTCTTGATTTTATCCTTCTTGGGTTTACACATACGGATAAACTATATATATATATATATATATATATATATATATATATATATAATATGGCGGAGTGAAGATGATGCGTCGTTATTAAATCTTTCCCATTGTCTCATCATTTTCACTTTTAGTACATATACTGCTATTATACATACAACAAAACACACACATGCATTTTATATATATAATTGTGGTTCGCCAACGTAAATCTGAAGTTAACAAGAAACGCTGAAAATATGCTTCCAATTATTGAATATTTAATTAAAGCATAAATTACGATCGATTTTGTTACAATTCCGATATAAATACAGATTAGCTTCGAGGCTCTCAATTGCTTTATATACTTCGTACGTTCACGGTGTAATCTTTATGAGAATTGGAGTAAATAACAAGCAACGCATTATTTACCCTTTCCTCCCTCCTCCTCTCTCAATTTCTCCATTCTTTTTTTCTCGAAATACTTAAGATATTTATCGTATATATAAGTTATTAGGGAAATTCGATGTGGTGTCATGGCTAGCACATGCAAAATTGCATCTCAAACAAGACACCAGGGTCATTCTCAAGGTGCAGCTGCTTTCAGTCAAACGCGTGTGGCTTTAAAAAATCTCTCTAGTCAGATCGTTACCCAGGAAATAAAACCATGAGCCGAATGTAGCAGTAAGCAATCTTAATGCGGTTGTAACCTTTTTCTGTAGACGAGCGAGGCAAAGGTGAGTCGTAGGTGAGCGGGCGAACAGTCTAACTGGCGTGTCTTACTTTTCGCGTCCCGGCGAGCCGTCTAATCTCTGTGGGTCTCTCTCTCTTTTCGACTCTAGTGACCACATTCTTAAAGTCAACTGCGTTCTTTGTCTTGTCATCTTTGTCTAAAAAAGTAATTTATCAATAAATCAGTATCTTGTTTTACTTAGTGAGCCCTTTTTGTCAGGGCCGTTTGACATGGTCCTTGTCAGGTCCACTTCCATTAGCTGAAAATCATGAAGAGAATAACTGTCTGAAACAATTTCTGTAATATGCTTCAGATGTTTTCATTTAACAAGATATCGGCTGACACTGATACCACTACACAAATTTGTCCTGTTAGATCAATTACGACTAAGTAGTGAGTTCGAGCCTTACTGGGTGATCCATGCTTTCAGCCTAGTGGCACATCTAAGCTACGCTTAGAAAATTATTTGACACCTCGACGTGGTGTAATGGTTAGCAAGCTTGTCTCAGGAGATCAATTATGAATCAGTAATGATTTCGAACCTCACTGGGTGATCCACACATTCGGCTTTGTGCTACATCTAAGCTACACTTAGAAAATCATTTGGGAACTTCGATGTTGTGTAATGTTTAACAACCATGTCTCACTGAAACGATTTCGACTGAATAAAGAGTTCGATCCTCATTTGTGCCCCATACTCTCGGTCTTGTACTATACAATTAGAAAATAACCATATGACAATGTTATGTATTACTATGTAAGCGTATTTATACGCAAAACCCATATATTTAAATGATTACGTTTCATATCAACTCTAGGTTTAAAAAAATGTAACATTGTTTAAATGATTTCTTAGTTGAAATTGTTGAAATTATTTTAAATTTTTCCATTTCAAATATTTATATTTTCGGATTTTAGTTTTTTCCAGCTGTCATACTTATGTTGACAATCCCTGTCATGGAAATATTTTTTTCATTCTGTTGTTCTTTAATAAATGAATACAAAATATTGTTAAATCTTTTAAATCGATCCTCACTGTAAAATAGATGAAAATAAGTTTTTTTTCGGCACACGCAAATACGTGTTTACAGATTCATGAAATAAGTAAATAGTCCTCCTAATGTGATTCATATCTGACATTTAATAAATACCCCGCTAAAAGCCCAAGGTAAATAAGCAAGTAATTATTTCACATCAAGAGAAACAAGGGAATTGTCTGAATTCTAAAGCAGAACGGACCAGAGACCAATATGGTCGTATTTTATACCAGGGAACCCATATATTTAAATCATCATCATTCGATTTCTTTGGACACATATCAACTCTAGGTTTAAAAAAATGTAACATTGTTTAAATGATTTCTTAGTTTCAGGAAATTGTTTTGAAATATTTTAAATTATTCTTGTTTTTTTCCATTTTTTTTCTATTTCAATTATTTATATTTTGATAGTTTTTCAAATTTTAGTTTTTTCCGCTGGACTGTCATATCAATTTAGGCAAGTTTTTCTTTCTGGTTTTGACAATCCCTGTCTGTGTGGATGGTATAATCCCATAGAATGGGAAATATTTTTTTCATTCTGTTTGTTCTTTAATAAATGAGCCGTGACGACCTACAACAATGAGATTAGATGGTCTATTGTTTCTTGGTATTTGTTGCATTTTGGAAATCTTTGTAATATTTGCCTGAAAATTCTAGTGAAAGTGTCTTCCTTACTTTAAAATAGATGAAAATCGATGAGTATTTTTTCAACATTGGGCACGTTCGCAAATAGGTTTGTTTACAGATTCATCTGAAATCCTTGGCTTTTTTTTAATCTTTTGCTGCAAATAGTCCAGAATCCTAAATGTTGTTTGATTCATATTTTTTCTTTCTGACATTTGTTTAATAAATCATCCCATTTGTTGTTTCCATGTAAGTTAGTAAGCCCTTGTATGACAATTCTAGCTGAATAACCTTCCACCTTCTTTAATAGACGGTCTAATTTTTTGATGCACATCAAGAGAAACTGATGTCATTTAGAAGTTGTCTATATTGAATTCTAAAGCCAGAACGGACCAGAGACCAATATGGTCGTAATTCAAAAGGTACTTATAAGCTTCTCCTTGTTCTAAACTTTTATTGTTAAGGGTCTAAACTAATAGAGGAAGTTTGTTGTAGCGGAACATTTGTTTACAATGGCGGACGGATATCAGTTTTATCATTGTTATTGTTATTTTTATTAAAAATTATTTTATTTTTATTTTTATTATTATTATGCTTAGTGATATATTAAAAGCTGTTGAAATACCTATTGATGTTTAGAATAGGTTTTTTTATGATTGAGGTAAATGTGCCATTGTTTGATTTGGATAAAATTTTAAAGAATCCAGGAAACCTTATCGAATGCTTTACGATAATCTATACTAGAGCAGGATCATCCTATTCGCTTTACATCCAGCCTCGTTTGCACCTACATTTCTTGGGATATCTTTTTGTTAAAATAGGTGTTGTTTTTTGTATAGGAATGATGGTCTAGTTTTTCGGAATATTTGTCAGAGCCGTGGAATTTTTCGGTAACCATTTCTTGAAGTTCTTTGGCGAGACTGTATTTAAATAATATAGCCAGAAGTTGAAATTCCTGTGCTTCAACTTGGTTCTGTGATTCCCGCCCATGTCTGTTCTGGATTGAACTCACTATTACTATGTCAACAAATTCATGAACCAATGTTCTAGTCCTCTGTCCTGAATCTAAAACTGTCACCTAATATATTTGTTGTCTGCCTGCCCGCTGCTGTCTTTGCTGATACGTTTAACGTAATTTGCCAATTAGTTCTACTGACAAGCTTGTCTTTCATCATCATAGTTTCTCTTTAATTCTTTATTAATCATTCCCATATTGTACTTATTCTTTATACTAGATTACCGTCGTGAAAGACATACCTTTCCAACATTTCTAAATTTTCTGCATTATCTTCATATGGTTTTTCATTATGACCTGAGGCTTGTGTGAACTTTTTTTTCCGATTCCTTTTCAAGTCTGTTCATCTATTCAGTATTCCAATCGGTTATTTCATGATGTGGTTTAGTTTTTTGTCTATTTTTTATCTAATTCGCCAAATGTCATATAGTGATGTTGACCAAACTTTTTCATAACCAATACCATTTGATTTTTCTTTCCTTAAATTTCGGTTATGGATCAAGTGTTTCAGTCTAGGATTATCCCTACAGATTCATTCTTTGTGTAGGACAGAATTTTTGATATTCACGGGCTATTATTAGACTTATTATTATTATTAAAGCTGTTGCAGAATGTTTTCATGTGTTTCGATTTGGAAATTTTTTTTATTCAACTTGGATGTGTAGTAGTCTTCTTGTTTTTTCATATAGGAATGATATTGAGCCGTGTTTTCACTGAAAAAGAAACTTGGTTCCCTATTAAACCAAATTCATGAACCGTCATGGAATCTAAAAATTAATTGTGTTGGTCTTTTCTGATACGTTTAACGTAATAAATGAGTTCTTTCATCATCATAGTTTCTCTTTAATTCTTTATTAATCATTCCCATATTGTACTTATTCTTTATACTAGACACCGTGAAAAGACTGTCATAGAATGGCTTATATGCTAATTCCTCCAGAAGTCTGATTCTTCAGTATTCCACTCTGTCCAGTATTTTTTTATCTAATTCCACATAAGTTGACCAAACTTTTCGACCAATACATGATAATCTATACCAAGTGTTTCAGTCTCATACCTACATACGGATTTTTGATATTCACTAGACTTACTTAATGGCCGAAGTGGTTTCACTTTTTTTATTCAACTTCATGTGTAGTAGTGGCCTTGCATAGGGTGATATGACTAAAAAGAAACCCTTAAACCTCGTCATGGGAATTAATTGTGTTGGTATTTCTCATACGTTTCTATAAATGAGTTCTTGCCATTCTTTATTAAATTTTAGATTTGTGCTATATTAAAATTTAAATACATTACTTTTACTCTAATTTTGTATAATAGAAGGTCTATTGTCTATGACACGTATTTAACTCAGTCAATTTAAACATTTAAATACACACACACACACACAGTGTAACCCGGATATAAGAGAGTTGTCGGGACCGGAGAAGAGGTCTCTTATATCCGAGTTTCTCTTATATCCGGGTTTGGTCTATTTTATATACATTAACACAGGCTCTAATTTGGGACCAGAGAAAGTCTCTCTTATATCCGAGGTTTATCTTATATCAGGTCTCTTATATCCGGTCTATTATATCCAGGTTATATATATATATATATATATATATATATATATATATATATATATTGTGGCGAATTTCCGGCTTTAAATCGATAGATCAAAATTATATATCCATATATATACTATTTTTTTGAGTAGAAATTTGAAAAATGAAAATAAGAAAAGGAAAATTAAAAATTGTTTTTTCGAAGATATTTTGGTATGGACAAGAACTTTTCAGCTGTTCACTATAAATAAAAAAAGTAACCTTGGGCGTGTGTTTTTGTGTGTGTGTCTTTGTTTGTGTATATCTGTGTGTGCATGCGTGAATGTGAATGTATGTGTACAAATATATTTTAGTTCTGATTATGCTTGCACTTTTTTTTAGGAATATTCTATTTTTCCAAAAAATCATTTTTTATTTGAAATGGACGTATACGTTTCTAGCCACAGGCAATATCCGTGATATACGTCGATCGTAATCAATGATTAGTCTCTGGGGAAATTATCTGAAGATAAATTAAGCCTTAATGCATACAAAACATTACAAAAAAAAAATCCAATATCTATTTTTTGACCAAGCACATTTGTGTCATTTTGTCTAGACTCTGGACTGCCTAGTTTAATCAATATGTAATTACAAGCTTGCAAAACAATATATATTCCCGTTTGTATTGCCTTGACTCATACCCTTACATTGATTAAATGACAAATAATATAAATACTTCTGTTAATTAGATTTCTCTAATTACCATGTTAAATAATCATAATAATTACAGAAAAATATGATATGGGAGGGAGGGAAATTTAAATTTAACCTGAGCGCTCTGACCTAGCCAGATTTACTTATAAGAAATAAAATAATAAATATTGTCGAAAAATGAAACTTAGAAGACTTAGCGGGACGAGGCTAAAAAAAATAGCCTGAGAGAAATCAGTATAAATATGTAATCCCTGCCGTAGATCTCTATCTATAAAAGGCAGGTTGTGTGTGTGTGTGTGTGTGTGTGTGTGTGTGTGTGTGTGTGTGTGTGTGTAACAAATGCACGGTCGCAATTTTTGACAGATCTGCACCAAAATCAACATGCACATGCTCCAAGTTAGTGGGAAGGCCAAGACCAAATTTGCATTTCCTAACTCCCATCGATAGTGGAAATAATCGATTTTTTCATGCTTCTACGGCAGTTTTCATGTAGTTTGTGGCCATTTTCTACTGGCCAGAGTGAGAGCTGGTTGCCACGAATAGGCAAGAAGATTCTATTGGCCAGCATGAGAGCCAACAGCTGACTGACACGAATGTTAGCATGCAAAAAAAAATCGATAGCTGCATTCGTCACAAGTGGGAAAAATTTAAATCTGCATGGCACTTTACTCCAATTGGCTCATTCGCTTGCTTAAACTCAACGTTGATTCTGATTCCGCAGAACTTGGTTGGGTGTGAAAAGTATTTGTTGTTAACATTCTTTTTTCATTAGGTTTTTCCAGTTACGAGTCTTATTTAAAGCTAATCGTTTTGTGTTCATTTTGTTTAGTTCTTTTTTCGGAACAGATTTAATGCTTAGAATTGGGCTTAGAAAAAATTCGCAGTGTGAGATAGGCAAGAAGTAAGGCATGTAGCAACATCAGCACGGCAAAGGGCACTCCTTTAAAGGCAAGGAAGGGCAAAAATATTTTAAGTCAAGTGATAGCGATTGCTGTATGAGTCGTACGATTTTTGAATCAAGCACGGGCAACGCCGGGCCATGCTGCTAGTCTAAACTAATTATAGAACAATACGTTAACTATGAAGTAATTAAAATGAGTCCGACAGAAAGAACTGTAAATCTGCAAAGAACTAAATTTGTTTTAAAAGAGCAATCTTCTTTTAGATGCAATGTGCCATAATAGCTCTTAGGTCTATATACTAATTATATATAATAATTAATAACTGTCGCTACGGTATTTTAAAACAACGTTGCAAATTTCAGTTGCAGTTGTAAAAAGAAAACCCAAGAATCTGACACGTAGACAAAAAAAAATACCTTGTCCGGTGGCAAAAGCTGCTGGTGGCTCTAGGAGTGGCAGTACCGTCGTAGCCATCGAAACTGTGTTACCTCCCCTGGTTGGCGAGTGACTAGGGCAAGGTATCGCACGTGCTTTCACCCGTTGTATGTAGAGAATTGTAATGTTTGACTCCTTGTCATCCCTCCCAGCAAATGAACGGACATCTAGTCATACGATATTGTAGGTAAAAACTTGCTGTTTTCCTGTTGATTCTTGCCTTGAATATATCATGTGAGTACCAAATTCTCCAAGCTCTCTTTTCTCATTATGGGTCTCAAGAATATCAATTGTCTCTTCCTGATACTATGTAGATATTTTTCATTTACTTATGAATATTTGTGACAGATTAAGGTCACATTGGATGGGCCTAGGGATTTACCCCTTCAAAAAAACGACTAAGATAAAATTGTGATGGTGCATTAATGTTTTGAGCAACTCATCTGTACCTTTTTTTCCGAGATGTAATGATGGTGGGCACAAGATTCTAACAGTTGTGAGGCCTTAATGTTCAGTTTCTTCTTCCAGGTGTCATGTCTCTTAAGGACGTTGATGATTATTTCTCTGCACAATTTCTTGCCTTTTGTAACTCTTAGTAAATTTTAATTTCTGCAATCTCCCCTAAACGCTGTTTTGTCATCCATTTACATACGCACAAGAAATTTCAACACTCTTTTTCTATTAAATATGTGTCCTTTTTGTTTTCATTTTATCTAAACCTTCCTCGTCGTTCACATGTTCCCTCCATGGTATTCTCAGCATCCCCGTCTCTAATGCGTTTACTTATATCGGAAAAATAGAATGATAAATGCACATAAACGCATATAATATTTAATAAAATTTTGAATGAAATTAATTGCCTTTTTTTAAAGAATAATTATGACAGTTTTAAACAGCAGAGAACATGAAATAAAAGAAATTAGTTAATCTTTAGCGAAATGTCTTTATGAGCTTCACAAACATTTCACCGTACAGAAACAAACAACCAATCAGAGAGCTGCATTTAAAAAAAAAAAAAAAACAAAAAAAAAACAATTAACGGTCGTGTTCTCGATGTTGTAAATTTCAAAATCAGTTCATGTGAATTTATGTGCGGACTTAGTATAAAACCATGCCACGTGATCACATATTATGCATTCACATCATGCAAATTTAATTTCCTATAGTCTTAAGCTTAGATCCTCCGTAAACAAGTAAAAGTCCGAAACCCCAAAATGAGTTGACATCCTCGCCTCAGAAAGATCTGCGTAATACCTCTTTTATTTGTCCCGTCCCTCAGGGCGTAAGCGATCATGGCTATCCATAATTCCCTGTCCATCGAAGCTTTTAATAAACTTTGTCTTTCTGTTATTACTCCTAAACGCTGTTCCGCCATCCACTTCCTCGGGGACACTAAGTATGTTACGCGTTGTTTTCCTCTGTCACTCTTGTCTTCTATCTGTTTATCAGAATTTCCAAGCCTTCCTTCCTCATTATGTGCCCCAGAAATTTCAACTGTCTCTTCCTAATGTTAAGTTTAAATCTCCTTTTTATGTCTATTTTCTCTGAAACATCGTCTTTGGTCTCATGTTCAGTCCATGGTATCCTCAGCACTCTTCTGTAGAACCACATTTCTGTTGCTTCAAGTCTCTCTTCTTCATTTTTTGGGAGAGTGTTCAGCACTCATTGCCGTACAGGAGGACATATATCTCGTAATAGTTAAGTACTATTTTCCTTTTGTCTCGCGAAAGTTGTCTATTTCTTAGTAGTCTGCTAATCTTATAGGATTTTTTCCCACCGTCTTCAAATGAACCGCTACTAATCACTTACTTTTTCCCACGCGCTGACGCCCAAAGACACTATAAGAAAGTTTAACCGATAACTTTCTTCTCTATGTAGACTTATGGCCATATAGCGTGGAAACGCCGGTTCCCGTACGATCACAGAATTTAAGCAAAGCTGAGCCTGGTCAGTACCTAGATGAGTGACCGTTTGGCAATACCAGATACTGTGAGGTTGGATGTGAGGATGGTGTAATGTATAATGGCTCTGAATTGTTAATCGGAGAGTGGAGTTCCAGTTTCTGTTAGGTCCTTTATATTTGATTAAGCGCAAAACACTTGGCTTATGTAAGAAATCCCCTGAATCAATCAATAAAACAAGCTATACTTGTAAATCTACTCTCTTATACGCGCATGAAAAGCAATACCTTTTATTTGAATTCAAAGAATTAATAAAAAAAAACTTATTTAAAATCGTTCCTCTTCTAACAGAATTTAAATTGCACCAAAACACTTTGCCTCATTTCATTTTTAATTTATATTTGAAACATGTATAAAATTATCATTCATATATATTTTGTCTTTACGTATGGACTATTATTATGATCAGTTTTAACCCGTGAAAAAAATCACGGTTTTCTTAATTTAATATTCTGATGAATTTTAAATCTTATGCTAATGACTGAATAAGCCCAGGGTGAGTTCTACGACAATAAAATATCTGTAGAAATTCCCCAATCGCTACGTTAAATATTTGAGTTTTTATCATTTTAACAAAATATTACAATAACAATTATAAATATGTGTGCTGATTTTCATTTTAAGAAATGGCTACAAATGAAAAGATTTGAAAATGAAATTGTTTCAGCCATTAAACATTTCTATCTTCCTTTCTTTCATTTTCTCACTGAAACCAAATAGGACTTTAACCTCTCTTTCCACGCGATCAAAACGGAATAGTCTGAGATATTGACAGGAGATGTTAAACTCGTCTATCTGCCCTTCTTTCTCCCATTTTCTCACTGAAACAAAGTAGGGTCCTTCACCCACTTTCTACGCTATGAAAATGGAACAGTCCATCATTCATGAGGGAATTGTAGGACATAGCAGTCGTGCGAGTTAATGAAGGGATGGACAAACACAATAGGATTATTATGATTATTATTTCGAGATTGTTGCATCTTGAAATTCGCTAAAGAATTTTGTTCAGGGACTCAGGATTAATCTAAATGGCTTCTGGTAATATATGAATATTGTGTTCCCTACATTTTTTCAGAAATTTCTCGAAATAAAAAGAGATAAGGCAACGTCTTTAGAATGAAAGGGAAGAGGACTGAACTGCTATTTAAAACCTAATCTCTTTTATAGCAGTGACAAATTCTTAACAGATGAAGAGAGACTGAAAGCGACAGATAGGTGGTTCTGACGCCAATACGTAGAATAAAACAGACTGAAAATGTGAGTAAGAAAAAAGATTTAAGTAGTCTAGTAACTGGAAGGAAAAAAGCTTTTACTAATGAAAAAAAAAACGGAAAATTTCTAGTCTATATAGTGTAGAAAGAGAGATTCCAATTTACGAAAAATCTTACAAGCAACATAACCAAATGTAAACACGGGGTTTTCATTTCTCTCTTTTTTACGTTTTTTTTTTGCGGGGGGTTATGCTACGAATCACTATTATGCAGTTACTGTACATAACCTGTGTCATGGAATTAGGACATTGACTATTACAAATATATTGTAAAAGAAATATCCTTCTTTATTCATCCCCTTTCTTTTATCTTGATTTTAGAATTGGAACTACTTTCAAAACTCTCTAAATCCAGTTCAGTGTAACCCGGATATAAGAGAGTTGTCGGGACCGGAGAAGTCGTCTCTTATATCCGGGTTTCTCATATATCCGGGTTTGGTCTATTTTATATACATTAACACAGGCTCTAATTTGGGATCAGAGAAAATCTCTCTTATATCCGGGTTTATCTTATATCCGGGTTACACTGTACTTTCATATGGCAGAGTTTCCCCAGCTTTCCATTGCATTAGGAAAGCCCCTCTCATTTGTCATTAAAACCAGCTACGATATAAGTATTACCTCTTAACCAGTGTCTACAGGTAATTCAGCTAGTTTTCTATAAATCTTGTTAACTAGCCCTAAAATAAATTTAACTGAATATATCAAAAGCTTAGATAGAGTCAGGCTTGATTTCTAGCGAACAATACATTGAATATATTCACAGTTCCCCAAACGAAATTAACTTGTTTTCGACAGCGAACTTCGGTAAAACTTATTCTTTCACGTCACGTTTATCAGAATGTAATGTGAGAATTGAAAACAGAATACACAAGAGCACAAGACATGCACAATACAATTGTTTAATAACTGTTGATGCATAAAATATGCTAGAGAAATTAAATAAAATTGTATAACAGAATATTATAAAAAAAAAGAAAACATGTATAATTGATTCGAGAGTCAATTACGTGCAACAATTAGAAACCTGACAGTCTAACATGCCTGATTCATTTTTACTCATATATAACAGCTGCCACGTCGTTTAAAAGTATGACTGTCGCAAGATATCATTGCAAGACTCCGTTGTGATTTATAATATCAAGCAATGACTGTGTATTATTTTTTTTAACGAGACGTCATTAGCGTTACGTCAATCCCGCTCTCTAAGGAAGAATATCATATATCCAAAAGAAAACCTCATTGGATTCTGCCAGGTCGCAGGTGTTACATTTTAATGCTTTCCTTCTCTTAGCCGGATTTCCTAACGAAGGCTAGGAGGTTAAAGACTCCCGGTGGGCTTATCACACACCTTGACACCATCTCATGTACTTCTTCATCCCCGCACCTGTGTTAGATCATCGCTGGTCCCATGAAACGATTCATTTGCCATTTGAAAGGTATGGTTTCTATTCATTATTGTCTTAGGCACTCCCTTAAAAAGAAAACCTGTTTAGAAAACTGTCTTAGTCTTCGATAACCCTACTGCGCGGCAGGTAGTACCGAGTTACGTTAATACTAAATAATACTCCTAATATTACTACGAGCTGTATATCCTAACGAAGGCTAAGCGGTCCAAGACACCCAGCGGGCTTATCACGCGCTTTGACACCATCTTCGGTATTTCTACATCCCCACACCTGTACTAGATTGTCGCTGGTCCCATACAAGGATTCATACGTCCCTTGAAAGGTTTGGTTTCTATTCATACTGGTTGTCTTACTCACACTCTACAAAAGAAAACCTGTTTGGGAAACCGCCTTAGTCACCGATAGTACGGAAGTTAGTAACGGGCTACATTAAAACAAAATTATATTTATAGTACTAATACTAGGTAATACTCATAGTATTAATATTAGATAATACTCGTATAATGGCCCAGTTCATAAATAAATTTTATCCTCAAGTGCCCAGTTTAAGGGCATTTAAACAGATGTCTGTTTAGGTTCAATCATATTTTATTTATGGCGGGTTTCGACTTTCGATGTAAAGAGTAATTGAGACATTTTTATCGTTTTTTACACTTGGATTACCGCTATAGCCACACCATCATTCGTTCACCAATATTTATTCCAATCGTGTTAAAATTTCAAGGACACGCGGCCCAGTGGATAAAAGCGTTGGTTGGATCTAGTGAGCTGTGAGTTCAATACGGCAGTTGTGAACAAAAAACTTGGAGAGTCGAGTTAAAGGGAGATAACTGACGCATTAGGAAGAGGCATGGCTCGTGGAGCTAGAAAATCTACTTCGATGGATGAAATAAATGTTTCAGTTCGAAATTCTAATCACCTGAAGAAGGCTGGGATGTACAACGGCCGAAATGTCGTGAACATGGAATGTGATATGTTAAACAATTCTCCGTGAATTTGTTGCTGTCTGGCATTACATCTCTTTGGCTTAACCTTCTCTCTCTCTCTCTCCCATTTTTTCTACACAGCTACCGTTATCAGTCTGTCTTTCTTTTACTTTTCTTCTTTTTTTTCCTTCCCTGCTGACCTGTTTATTGTTGTTGTAGGGGGCGTGTGTCTATTAGAGATTTAACATTTTAACTAAACCTTCGGCTATTAATATATAAAATTATTTTCGGATCGGTTCGCTAAGCTTTTATAATTTTAAGAATCGTTCGCGCGAACTAGTGCGAAATGGTAGGATGCCACCACTGTATGTAACCGAATACTACCTGCCGCGTCGTTGGTTTATCCGCGACGAAACTGTTTCCATCTTCAAGAATTTCCAGTAAAGGGGATCGCTAGACACCTAGTAGATATAAATGCAAGACTTGTCAAAGAGAGGTTGAATTTTCATTTGGGGATCAACGGACCTCTAGCATAGAGTGTGAGACCAGTCTCCATAGCTATGTAAGCAGTTAGTGCTGTAACGACATGCCATCATATAGGACAAAAGATAATAGCCAGGGGCCAGGGTGGTGGATGATACCGATGAAAACGCCACGTGTCCATAAAACAGCATTTTTCATTTTTTTTTTTTTTTTTTACTGCCATCCACATCAACAACCATATTTTGCATTGTGAGCCATTATACAATCTTGCAATAAATCAAAGACAAACTCAGTTCACTAAGTTTATTTCTTTAGCATCATGTATATTTCTTATGATCCGCACATATTGGAAATTCATGTATCTATTTGCATTATCTATTCGTATGAATAAAAACATTATTACTTTAAACAAAACTAGCCAGTTCTTCAATTTCACTAAAACAAGAGCCAACTGCCCGAAAATTCGGAACCTTCAAATGAACACAACACATCATCTTATTACCTTAGAAAGAATATACCGCTACTCGACTCCGGTATTTCGTGTAATTCACTTTTAGCCCTGGAATTAGATGCAAATAAAATATTCAACATGTTTCACGGCTTTCACAGTCCACGAAGACGAACGCAGTGCCAACCTACGTAACTAATTTTTGGCGCGAGATCGTTTTGTGAGAGAGAACTGACGTCAATCAGTCCGCATCGAGTTTGACGAACAAAATACATAAACACAATAAGAACAGACAATATATATATATATATATATATATATATAATGCGAGCTTACCTCTGTGAAAAACTTGTGATGATTTATGACTGCTGTGCAACATTTTGAGTTATTTTTATTATACACTTTGCTCTCACTTGCTTATTTTTTTTTTTCTTTTGTTTTTACTGCGACCCGTTTTATTTATCTCACGACCCACTAACGGGTGGGGATCCACAGTTTGAAAAAAGCTGCCATAAAGAATGCGAACCTTCAAGTTGGAGGATATCGGCTCTGGGTTGACCAGGAGTGGCTACGCCTCAACGAATACCTCTCCAGGTTTCAACCTGATATGTGAAGCGAATTGATCAGATGATAAATAAACCCAAACAATAAACCAAAGTCACTACCCGTTCATAGCACTGATGATGATGTTGGTGATGAGTCCATAAAGCAAAATATGGAAATTTTATCATTTCTGTTGAAAAATATGCATGTTCATAAGATAAATATGACCATTTAAAATAAAACGATCTTTTTTGCTTAAAGTTAATTAAAATTAACTCCCCTAATACCTTTTAAAGATAAAACAGGACAAACTTTTGGCGACAAACCCAATAAAAAAAGCACATTTGCTCTGCTCTGCTGTGTAACTGAATAATTATCCGACCTTGTAACATTACTAGTCGTACTTTTCTTGTTTAGATAAAAGCTAATGTACAAAGACTTTTTTCAAAGGCGTTACATACGCAGGTTATTGGTGCAACGCAGTTTTCTAACTCGCAAAAATGATTATATTTACGTATTTGCAAAACATGCAGTAACCAAGCTGTTTGAAAATGCAGCTACTCTTTGAGTTGTTTCGTTGCCTTGCAGCTCTTTGGTGACCAGCGCTTTCCTCTAAATTACTGTCACGTATGTACTGCCCTGTCTTCCCCGGGTACAAACGTGTAGCGCTTTTTTATCTACGAATCGAAGCCATACTAATTTGAAGAATGCCACCGAAAGGGAAAATGTTAGCTTACATTTTATTCGTTTCAGCTTCTTATAGATGTCTTTAAACTCCAACATAGACTGAGTACCAGATATGAAAAAGTATGTGGTAGTGTAGAATACTGCTGCCACATTATTTCTAATGAAGTGTGTATATAATCTTTCAATAGAGGAATTAAAATTCAATATAAAGTAAAACTTTATTACATAATAATTAACACATACACTACAAGCAAAAAGTTTGGGGATACACGGCATTGTTTTTGTATTCTTTGAAATAAAACATAAAATTTCAGTATCTAAGGTGAATTTGATTTTATATTGACAAAAATATACCATAATATGAATTATAATCCAACAGTATCATATGTTGTTGTCGTCAATAAAACCAGCATATGCTTTAATTCTTGCTTTACATATTCTTGCCATTTTTTCAACGGTTTTTGAAATAATAGATAGCAGACCTCCCCGGGAATCCTTGAAGCACTAAAAAACAGATCACGTTTTTTTGTTTGTTCGTTTGTTTGACAGCATATCAATCTCAATGCCGACAAAATTTTTCATTGGTAGTAATTTTTTTGCAAAAAATGTATTGTTGGTAATATTTTTCTCTTCAAAAATCTATTGCTGGTTATATTTTATTCTTCGATAATCTATTGCTGGTAATATTTTCTTTAAAAAAAATGTATAGCTGGTAATATTTTTTTCAAAAGTGTATTGCTGGTAATAATGTATTTCTGGTAATATTCTGTTTTACAAAAAAAGTATTTCTGGTATTAAAACCGATTTTTACACTTTCAATGTGTTTTGCGCCTAGTTTACGAGTTAACTATTTGCCCATAACTGGGACCCTAACAGGTGCTACCACCCAGGCTCAGGGTGGACCTGGGAACACCATCAATTAACAGGTGGTACCACGCTCCTGAAAACCTCCTGATCAGAGGCCTTGCTGCTGGACGTATTTTATCGTCTTACCCAGGATGCTGATGTAGTTTATCGTCATAACCAGGACATTATTCTTTCTCTTTGAATATTCTCTTCGAATTCTTCTATCCAATTCATTCCAAACTAATTCAATGGAAGAGACCTCTGCGGACTGAGGTGGCCATGGCCAAGATTTTGTTTCTTTTTTTGACTTGATGTAATTTTGACGTAATCTAGAAAAGTGATTTGGATCGTTGTCATGTTGAAAGGTAATTTTTGTTCAGTTATATTTAAACAAGATGGTAGAGCATGTCTATGATTCTCTTGACCTGAATCAATTCTCCAGTGTTCACTCCTTGAAAACATTCCCATACCATAATAAACCCACTAAAAGAGAAGACTGTAATGGACATAAGAACTGGATATTGAAAGAGTAGCAAAATCTATTGTCGATAGACGAGATTTAATTTTGAACATGTTGGTAATAGTAGGATAGTTCATGTGAGAAGAAGCACAGTAGAAAGAGGGAATCATGAAAATAGGTGTGCTGATTTAACTGTTGGTTAAATCAGCACACCTCTTTTTTATTTTTGTACAAAATGATCAATTTTGGCTACCAGCCATGAGCAATCTATTTCTTGAATATGAGCGCCCGTGTTTGGAAAACCAATTTAGCTGGACGTTTTACTATTTTATAATAATAGCTGATATTAACAGGAAGATTTTGTTAGAAAACAGAAAAGAGTACTAAAAAGTTACGTAATATCGTTCCTCCTATATGGCAGTGAGTGAAGAAACGTAAAGCAACAGAAATGTGGTTCTACAGAAGGATGCTGAGAATACCATGAACTGAACATGTAAGCAACGACAAAGTTTTATAGAAAATGGAAACAAAATGACAATTATAATTAACATGAGAAATAGCTGAAATTCCTAGGATATATAATGAAAAAAGTGGGCTTAGAAATTTTAACACTCATAGTATATATTGAAGGCAAGAGGGACAGAAGAAAAAAAGCGCATAGCCTGCCTAACTAGCTTGAGTGAATGAATGACAGAACAGTGTTTAGGTGAGATAACAAAAAGAAAAAAAATTACAAAGATACAAAAGACAGGAAATTGTGGAGAGTCATGATCGCCCACACCTTGTAAGGACACGGCACATGAAATAAAAATAAATAGAAGTCTGGCCACTCATCCGCATGAATGACGGATCCAGTTTGGTATACAGTTTTATAACTGGAATGAGTGTTTTTTTTTGGGGGGGGGGAAGAATCATGACTCAAATATTTAAGTAAACCACATGGTAGACTTCACATACTGATGTAAACCGCATATTACGATAACACAAAATGTTGTTTATTTCTCTCAATTCCCAGAAAAGATTGTTAGCTTGTGTTATTAAATAATAATATTTGATAAAGTCGAACTTGAAAAGTTATACTTTAGTTTACCTAGTATGTATTATTTACTCAGTATGTATATTAAACTTGGAGTCTCATCCGCTGGAGAATACCAAAGATCTATTTCTATCCTATTAACCTCTGACTGGAAGGAGAAAAGAAGGATTCATACCTTTCCAAAAAATGTATATGTGTGAACTGATCACTTTCGATTAGAATATAAATTTGACACGCCAATCCTACTTTCTGTAACGATAACAGCTACGCAACAGACATCCATGATCTTAACATTGACACTAAGTTATTTTAATTTTGCTAGGTAGTATATAATATTAGGTTGGTGCAAAAATATGACGTAATAATGTCGTTTTTTGACGTACTTTTCTACGTCAAAAAACGACATTCTTACGTCATTATTTTTGCACCAACCTAATATTATGCAATTAGTTTCTTTATACTAAAGTTCATCTACTACAAGAGTTGAGATCTACTCACGTTAGATGCTTACTGTATGAGGGGGTAAGAAGCTGTAATAACTGATGTAAATCACTTGCATCCCATTTATCACCTAATCTTTAAACATTATGGGAGTGTAAGCGATTTATATGAACGTGGACATTTTTCTTGAAATAAAAGTCTTACGAGCATATCACTTGTATACAGCGGTACTTGTATGGTCTCTGAGGATCAGAAACGTCGAGCCTGGTCAGTACCTACATGGGTGAGAGCTTGGGGATATCAGGCGCTGTAAGATTGGATGTGCTGGTGCTGAAATAGATAACGGTCTGGAATTACAAATGAAGAGCTGGTTTCTAATTACGACCTGGTTTGTTATATTCACTTAACACGCAAGTACCCAGGGGAAACGTATAAATCCACTTCTTCTCCCCCAACTATGGGTTAATTACTATGACTTGTGTTAGTAAATAAATAATATTTCAAAAAAAATTTTATAATCTGAAACATATTTTATGGCTTTGAATAAACTGCAAAATGCTGATAAACCGTAAAAAAAAAACAAATCTTGAAATAAAAACGTGTAACACTGTGCAAAGGGAGCTGAACCGTTATTGGCTCGAATCGCAAGCCCAGCATTTACGAGATGACCAAAGATCAGAAAATTTGGAATTTCTCTTCGGTTGAACCAGCAACTTTCTAGCAGGCCTCGTATTTTGATCACAAGAAGGCCGGTTTCATGTGACGGAATAAACTGTCAGCGTGTTTTACGTTTTAGGGAATATTTCCTTCCACTTTTCAGCTGCCATCTGTCCATAATTGATGAAAAGAAAACACAAAGAACATGGCGCATTTTGATTGTCACTTAGGAAATATCATATCTTCGCTATTGTCATGTACTTGGGTTCTTTCATGGTATTAAATTGAATCGTACTTGACTATAACAAAAACAAACTTATTGAGACAAAGCATCTTCGTTATCCTCTGGTGACGTTGCGTCAAAGACATATTTGACATATTCTGGATTTATTTCTCTGTGGAAAGTTACTTGCTAAAAGCGTGAAATATACAACCGATAGCAAAAATTGATTATTCTACTATATTATATATATATATATATATATATATATATATATATATATATATATATATATAGTGTGTGCGTGTGTGTGTGTGTGTGTGCGCGCGCGCGCGCGAGATTGGGAAATTGCCGCCATTTTATATTTTTAATTTCGCGCATGCATGTTTCTTTTTTATTTTTTTATTTTGTCGACTGTACCGTATAGTTGAGTCAGTTGGGCACCATCTATGAGAAGAAGAGGACCATGACGCAATTCACTCCGCCAGAAATTTGGAAACGACATAATACAATGCTCGACATTCGCACCGGAAGCTCCAATACGAACATTTCAGAGTCTTTGGGTGTCAAAAAAAAGACAGTGCAAAATATTTGGATGAGTCTAATGGGGCTTACGTAGGTACGGCAGCTCAAAAAACTTATTCTGATCGCTCTGATAATAAAAGAACTCCCGAATTTATTGGTGCCTCAGAATCAACACGGAGGCTCACATCAAGTGCCTTGAGGAGATAGTGCTACCCTGGGTCAATATGGTGGCTGCTGGAAGACACTATGTCTGGGAAAGTGACTTTGCACCATACCCCAAGAGAAGGAAAACCCAGTCATGGCTGTCTCACAATTTCTGCGATCACATCACCCTTGCATCTGGCTAACGGCCCAGACTGCAATCCCCTATGATTATTATGTGTGCGGTGCAAGTAGAAAAAGTTTCCGTGTATCACGTTCCGTCCTTGATCGGACTAAAGTGATATTTATGTTTATATTACACAGGCACACGAAGGAAGGAAAAAGGACATTGAGAAGTGAATGATAACTAACGGATCAAGAATGTTCATAGATATTAACCTCATGGACATAGGAATAAATACTGGATAGTGACTGTGTCAAACGCATCCGAAGTTGGTAATTCACCAATTTCTATATAGTTGATATTTCTTATAATGGAGTCGCCTAACTGTATGCATAGAACTCTTCTCATGATAGAATTGAAACGACAATAGAGATTTTATATTACGTTAAAATCAATTAATAAAATTTCATAATTATTATTTGGTCAGTGGAAAGTTATTTATTTATCTTAATAAGCAAGAAGATGCAGAACAACATAAAATGTAATATTTTAAAGTAGAATCGTCATTGACATCAGCGCTGTTTCGACTTGAAGGCACACTGCAAATAAATATAATTTCTCATCTTCAGGTCGTCTGCTCGTTTCTAATCATACCTGTCTCATTTGTGTTTCTTTAATACCCACAGAACCAACCTATGGTATTCAGTGCGACTATTCTGAATAGACTTTAGTTACTCTTCGATTATGTACCTCAATGATCCTACATACACTTTTAAATTCACAGAATCCAGTCTGCCCTGCTATTTAACCGATAGCTATATAAGAAGTTATGCATTCATTAATTTTCGATTGGTATTTGTGTGAAATATAATGTAAAATTTCCGACAGGAATTCGAACTCGGCTCTCTGATTTCTTCGCAAAATTTTAACAGCAAAGTTAAATTAATTGATTTTAATATTCATTGGTTGGGAAAGCTCCTCTCATTATTGTAGACAAAACAATGCAAACATTATAACTATTTTTTCAACATACATAAGTTATAAGTGACGTTAAATATTAAATGACTTTTGAATAGAGAACATTTTATACTAAACTATCATCAGTTTTATAAGATGATTGAAGTCGACCCGTTAATCTCATTAGGCCTTTCGTAATTCCTACTTTTTTCCTTGTCTATCTCTATTACAACGTTTTGTTGACACATCCCTTCTGCTATCTGCACGTCTCTGCTGCATTTGGTAAACTTCTCTTAATGAATGGAAACTTTATTTATGAGAGAGTTGTGTTATTCTTCTCATTTATTTCCTTATAAGATTTTTTTTAAATTTTCCGTCAGTTCTTTCTAATTATATTTCATGGAGGTCAGCCAACGCCAGCAAAACGAAAAGGCTCTTTATTAATCATCAAAAAAAGAAAAAAAAACGATTTTTCCTTCCATCGTCAATGACTGATGCAAACCATCAGGAGAGCAGGTCACTTCTTGGTCACACTTTTCCCACTGACATGAAATAATTCTATTGAATAAATTACTAAGTCTGTAGCTAGGAATGTTGCTTCCATACGCTAGACTATATTTCTCGCCAGAATCTACCATTCATCTTTGCGTCGAATATTTCTGCTATTTCTGTTTCATCTCTAGAGTTTCTTGAAAAAATCCAAGAAGGCTACAACTGTAACGGTCTTGACCTGGTGTGTCGGCTTCAGTCCCTTTCACACTGCCGTAACATAGCTTCCTTTTGACCATTCTATAAATATATTTTTACGGTAATTCTTCGAATCAGCGCTGTTCACTGGTACCTTGACTTGCCGAAGTTAAGATCAATACTAGATTGCCGAGGAATATGGAAACACTAAGTTCTAAACATAATTTCCATATTAATCCTTTCTTGTCTCACTCTTCTCGTTTGAGGAACTCTCTTCCGGTTTCATGTTAACTTTTCAAAGTTTTAATTGCCATGTCTCGCGCCATCTGTTTTCTTGAAGCCTGTATTTTAGTCTCATCTCTCAGAAACACTTACTTGGCTTTCGTTACCTTGTTTAGGGGGAAATTATTTTAAAATAAAAGGCGATAGACACCTGAAGAAGACCTTAGTTTGCAGTGGTCGAAACGTACTGATAAATATAAAAATTAATCATTGCAACTAGAAACAAAACTTTGTATTTAAATTAAAAATAAAACTACCGGATACATTTAAAAAAAAAGGATCCAGTTGCATTTATGAGAGAAATGTATACACACACACACACACACACATATATATATATATATATATATATATATATATATATATATATATATATATATTGGAACAAAAGAATAAGGAAAACAAAATCAGTAGAATATCCCCTAACCTGAATAAAGACGAAGTTTTGACCGAACTCAACTCGCAAATAATTTCATTGAGACGCTTTTACATAGTCGATGGCGCCACAGCTTTCTCGGATAACTAATATGCATACGTTTTTCCCTTACAGAATATCGCCTTATTTGACAATCAAAAGCCGGATTATTTGTGCTCCACGCCTCACCAACGGATATTGGAACTTACAATCCATTCTTTCGTTGGCTCTTCGCTTTCTCATCTGCAAATAGATTTTTTCCAAAGGCCTTCTGTATACAATAGTGCGATACAAAGACGTAAACGTATGTACATCGTATAAAAGACGAGTTAAATTGGTTGAGTCCTGAATAAGGAATCTGGTTAACGTACAGAGTGAAAGATATACAGTCCTTTTATTTCACAGTCTATCATTAACTATTTTCATGCTTATATATCAAGTTTGCAGTTCGAATCTTGATGACATCAAGTAGGTTTTTCTAAGATTCCAGAATAACTAACACAAGATATTTTTTATTATAAAGATTTCTTTCTTTTAGACTAGATTACTATAGAATCGGATCCGCGCACACACATACACGCACAAACAATTATTTCTTATTAGACCTCGGGATTATAAGGTCATTTTAAAACCTAGAAACCTCATCTTAGCTGCTTAATATGTGCTTCGCCAAGACGACATACAGTTTTAAATTCAGAGTTGCCTTTGTCCTTCACTGGCTGTTAACCCAGATGCAAAATCTCAGTTTACTATTTAAGCATAGAGAGTAGAAGAGATGGATACCTTCCCCTACGGTATTTGCATGAAAGTGACTATCCAAGTTCACTTTGGGAGCCACAAAAATCGAATAAAAACGCTTGAGGCATTGGGCATAATAACCAAGCAACCCATTATCAGTAATACGACATCGAAGTCGGAAACTAACACAGTATAGAAATATGTTCACACAAACATATACGCGTACCCCAAACACAGACGCATATATAATATATATATATATATATATATATATATATATATATATATATATATATATATATATATATATATATATATTAAATTTTCAGTGGTATATATATATATATGGAAAATTTATATATATACCCCGGAAAATTTAATTATATAAATATATATATATATATATATATATATATATATATATAAATTAAATTTTTCGGAGGTATATATATATATATATATATATATATATATATATATATATATATATATATATATATAATGTGTGTGTGTGTATGTCTCTGTGTGTATATGTCTGTGTGTGTGTATGTCGTGTGTATATATATATATATATATATATATATATATATATATATATGTATGTATATGTATGTATGTACCACCGGAAAATTCAATTCCGGTCGAGCAGTCTTGAGAGAAAAGCATGAATTTATAAATAATGTCTACTGCTGATAATATTGCAAAACTCTTCTATAAATTGTTCCCTATCGGTCATTGGCGTGTTTATTCAAAGGGTAGTACGTAAAATTTCCCCTTCCTTTCAACCGAGCGCTGATACCTCGGGGGTAAATTTCGATTATATGTGCAGTTTAATTTATAATTACATGAATCATTCATACAAAAAAACAAATATAGAGGTTAATGATTTAAATGGTGAGAATACATCATCACAAACAATATAAATAAGATACACCAACCTCGAACCTGTATATGAATGATATGATCCCTGATTTCATAAGGTCTTTTTTAGTTTTTACAAGCTTTCGTCTGTTCCTACAGACATCCTCAGGTATGGAAATAGAGTTGTTCTTTGTCGAAATTAAAATAACTGACCCAACGTGCAACTTTCAGATAATAGCTGTGACATTTCTGTAATTATTAAACAATATAGTTCATGCCACATTGACGGAAAACCTACCAGTACAAAAGAATTCTCTTATTACTATATTTTTACAAAAACGCACAACCTTAAAATTTAAAATTCTAACTCAGCCTTGTGACCGCACGTTCCATAACGTTTCTCATAGAATTTTTTCTAATTACATTTATATTTTTGTTGTCCTCTTATTACCGAGAAGTAAAAAACAAGAACAAATCTATTTCCATACCTGAGGAAGCAGCAGAGGAAAGTATAAACTGCAACTTATAATTTGGAAATTAAAGATTTCATAGTCAGAGTAAAATTGAATTTCCGTAAAAATCATAAAACATACATTTAAAAATTATAAGGTTTCAATTACTTCAAAGAGCATGTGGTGAATAATTTTTGTATTTGATCAAATAAATTCTTTAAAAATGTAAGAAGGGATACACTGGTTAGCTTTCGTTTATCTCCCTGTTGGTTTAAAATCCAGTCCTTTCGCGGGGAAATATCCAGGGTGCAGGTCTGGACGATGGTACATGGAGGCTATGCGCTGCCCAGACTAAATGTGCCTCTTTCGGTCGTACATTTAAGATACAAAGTATTACAGGGCGTTATATCTGAGACTGGCATGGCTGCAGGATATATATATATATATATATATATATATATATATATATATATATATA
>CAHIKZ030004263.1:2310000-2387500 GCA_903632075.3 Acanthosepion pharaonis
TACATTTAACAGTTTCAACAGTGAAAGGGTGAGAGCGGGATGTCAGCCACGTAGGACGCTTGAATTTGTGAGGTCTGGGAACCAGCGAAAGCAGATCATCGGAGCAATTACCATGAAAATATTTGTAAAAAAAAGAAAGAGAGGTGACGGTGCGTCTGTGAGAGAGCGACTGCAGACGAGATATATATGTGTGTGGGTGTGTATGTGTGTATATATATATATATATATATATATATATATATATATATATATATGTATATATATATTTTTGTGTGTGTGTAATGCTTCTGATAGATAAACTCCACGTTATAGGCTTTCTTACACTGGGTTGCAATCAATCTAATCTATATATAAAATTCTGTGATTTCCATCAGTTCGTCACACCTTCTCAAATAGCCATACATTAACCAATCGAAATCAAATTGGGAGTAGAAATGCAAAACAGGTAAGGGGTAACAAAGTTTAGCTGGTTTTACTAGGATACTTAAAAACTGCGAAATAGTGCTTTTGTCAAAAAAATCAGCTAACTCAAATTTCATCGTTTGGTTTGGGAAATTGAACGAAACGTGCAGTTTGTAAATCACGGCAAAAATGTTAACGATAATTTCAACAATCCTAAATACTGTGCGGATTTCAACATACGTCAGCGTGTTTCAAAAAGTTATAGTCGAATGAAAACTATGAATTCAAAGACGTTGAGAAAGCAGCTGGAAACGACTCTATTATCTTTCCCGAGAAGTCCTGGCAATTCCCAGATAATAACGTAACTGGATCTGTGGAGACTAAAAGACATTACATCTAAAAGAAAAAAATATATAATAACACAGCAATGTTATTAATCATAATAATAAACTTGGTGTTTCTTAAAAAATCTACTAAGAAAGGCGCGTCATAGCGAAAAGACATGGCTGCTATAATAGTAAAAACGAATTAAGAAAAGTAAGCTCAAATGTCGGTTTGCAGATTAGTCGATCTTCAAGCACTGGTGATTTTAAGATAATTAGAACCTCTTTAATGTTAGGAAAAGAGCAGATTCTTCATGAATGTTGAAGATCTTTTTACATCAGTGTTCTAAATAATAAACTTTTTAATTAGTATTTAGTAGTTGAATTCTGAACTCATAGTTTTTAATGAATCCTATCTCTCGTATAGATTGTCTCCATTTTCATTAGAATCATTAATGCTGCAATTTACTCTTCAAACCTAAAGATCATCTAAGCATTACACAGACAGGCGATTAAGTTTTATTTTTTAATTCGCTTTTAGAAAGAAAGATAGATAGATAGATAGATAGATAGATAGATAGATAGATAGATAGATAGATAGATAGATAGATAAATAAATAAATAGATAGATAGATATTGAGTCAGAGTGAGATAAATGTGTGGAACTATGTATCAAGACTACATGATGAGTGCCATGGAGGCATTTGTTTTCAAATCGCTTGGCATATGAAACTTAGCCACCGCGCAGTATCCATTCTCATGTCGACACTATCTCCGATATTTGTCACTCTTCCTCCTACATATGTCCAATATATATATATATATATATATATATATATATATATATATATATATATATATATAGATAGATAGATAGATAGATAGATAGATAGATAAATTCCCAGATCAATTCTGTGGACAAGACAGATTGGTATAAAATGAAAACTGGAAAAAAAAATTTTTAGATTTTGCTGATGCGTTTTATTTTTGCCTTGAAAAGTCGGAAGACGAAATGCGTTGGTAAAATCTAAGATTTTTCCAATTGTCATTTTATACACACACACACACACACACACACACACACACATAAATATATATATATATATATATATATATATATATATATATATATATATACAATATAAAAATAAAATAAATTAATTATTCTTATATATATATATATTTATATGAGATATATAGAAAAAAAAAAATATATATATATAATGCGTTCGTTGCTCACCATAAAGCGAGTGACCACAATTTTGACCTTAAAATTACTACACTGATCAAAGGAGAAAATTCACTACAATTAAAATGTCTAGAGATTGCCAAGATTTTTTAAAAAATTAACAAAAATTTTTAATTCCCAGCATCCTTCGTTTGTGCGCATATGTAGTCGCACCGACATAAAAAAAAATTTAGTCCGACATTTTTCTCCGATATTGTTCTTGATATATATATATATATATATATATATATATATATATATATATATATATATATCGTCATCTCATTCATATATATATATATATATATATATATATATATATATATATAGTCGACTCTCCTGTCGAGTTCGACGTATGAGGGTCAAGCAGATCAGTTCTCAGGAAACCGACAGCGCGACAACATCCACACTTTTTGAAAGGTTGAATAGAGAGACCTGGTGCACTAAGTGCCACAAGGTCCCCAAAATGACTTTCCGCAGGTTTTGAATTCAGAGTTGTCCTTCTTCTAAACCAGTTGCCATCCAAGGCTATAGTACCCAGTCTGTCCTACTATTTACCCATAGCTGGAGGGAGAAGAAGAGGATTCACCCATTTCCACACACACACACACACACACACACATATATATATATATATATATATATATATATATATATATATATATATATATATATATATATATACCTCAGCACCGGTTATCGCTAGTACGCAACAGAACAGAGGTCATTTCCAAGTATTTTCATGTCAGCAAATGCGACCCTAATATATTTCCTTAATAGACTATATCTTTTTTTAGTCATTGCGACCTTATGTGTAACAAGATCAGTTATTTCTGTTTTGTTTTGTTATTCTAACTGTTATTGAATAAATGGGAACATTTACACTACCCTCATCAGCTACACCCACTTGTAACTACAGGGCAAAGTATTACCTTACTTATAATTGCCTGCAAATCAAGATACTATACCAAGTAACCGTAGATTTAATCCAATACCTTAAACAAAACAAATAAGATAATCCTCACAAAATTTAGTTTATTAAATAAATGATGTATAATTAGACAAAGTGTATAAATTAACGCATATCCACAATTATATAAATTTAATGATAATATTAAATAGTAGCGAATAATTAATAATAAATAATAGTCATTTAAAGGTAAAATAAATATAAAAATAAAAATAAAATAGACAAATATAAGTAGTCAATTGCTGATATGCCCTGATGAGTGGAAGAAGAGATTCTTGTCTGTCTACGAAACACTGGAGTCCTGATGCTGAAGGTAAAATCAACCAGCTAAGGGACAAACCTTTCACTTGTATTATATATATATATATATATATATATATATATATATATATATAGAGAGAGAGAGAGAGAGAGAGAGATTATACATATATATATAGATGTGCGTGTGCGTGTTGTTTGTGAAATCCCTATGTTTTGCCTACCTTTGCCCTGTAGGTTGCAAGCTCGTATTTTATTAGGAGTTAATCCGTGTATCAAGTCGTTACAACATACAAGTCAAGTGTGTAATTTATGGAGAATTAGCCAAATTAGTCAAGTGCTGACAACAGTGAACACCTTCACTATCATTTATATTGCAACTGGAAGATGATATTCTGAGCATCAGATTTCAATTAATTACAGCCTTTTCTCGAGTGGAATTTAATCTCTCCGAGACGCTCCCAAGTAAGTAAAAACCCATCGAGTATAAATCTATTAAATGTCAATAAAATAATTAGAAATTATTGAGCGAAATAATTTCCATACCAAGGGAATTACCATCTTTTTTTTCCTGGTTAAGTCTTTGTAATTTTGGTTTTGTATTTATATAATAATTCAGTTTCTACGGTTTATCAAACCTTTGTGTGTGTTAAGTAAAGCCAGAAAATATTTTTAGATTGCAAGAATATTTCTCGAGATAATAATGATTTTATTGTTACTAAATAACCCATAGCTGGGGATAGAAGAGGTGGATTCGACATTTTTCAAAAGTATTTGCACCTAAGTCAATAAACACAGCTGGAATTGGAACTCGGCTCTTCGATTTTCAATTCTGAGGCATTATCCCACTCGCACATCCATGCTTACTGGCACTGGTATTCCCAAGCGGTAACCCATCGACTTCTAACCAGGCTCGACTTTGCTTATCTTCGATGATCCATTGTGTAGTTTTGGGAAATATTACTTCTTTCGGGATTTGTACAAGAACGGCAATAAATTTAACATATAATTCTGCCTTCCCCGCAACCGCTTAGTTTCTTAGCACTTTATTCCGTTCCGCTCTTTGAATTCCTCAGACATAATGGACTATTCCGTTTTCATTGCGTAGAAACATATCAAAGACGATACTTGGGGTCAGTGGAAAAAAAGTTAGCTGGGAAGATTGAAGAGATGATGACACTTTCATATGTTTAACGTTGGTTTCATTAAAATGGAAAAAAATTCAAATTTAAACATTTTAATATGTACCCCCTTTTTCATCTATGTTTATGACTTTTTATTGCAATATTTTGTTAAAGTTTTAAACTCAAATATTTAATGATGCAATCGGGTAATTTCTATTTTTATTGTCTTAGAACTGAGCTTATTCAATCATTAACTTAAGAGCCATCAGAAAATTCAAATAGGAAAACTGAGAAGTTTTCACGGGTATTTCTAGTAATATATAATTATACTAACACAAAAACTACATAACTACATGAAAATTATTGTTCATACTTGTTTACTCATCACTGACTAGGGCATGCCTAATTCGTAAATGACATTTTGAATACGGTATTTGATTTTAATTCATATCACAGTTACACAGGACACCTAATATGAGTAAGCAAACCGAAATTGGAATCTGTGTCGACGTGATGCTCCTAACAGAGCAAGTATTCAGAGTTACAAGCGCTGATCACGTTTGTAGCCAACAGCTTATACATAAAATATCGGATGAGGTTGGCGTTGGAAAACTTAGCGTATTCAGTTTTCCTAATGATATTATCAATTTTTAAAATTTTTCTCAGAAAAAAATTTTTTTTTTCCGTGTTTGTTACGTGGTATTCTTTGAGGCATCAGTGAAGCTGAATCATACTGATGCATAAACTGATTCTCATAAAAACAAATGTTAAATAACGCTGCTAAAGAAGCCCCTCGTGTCACGTTGTTTAACAAGATTCAGTTAAGCCATAGTTAATATATATGAGAATCGACATGGAGCAAGAGTAGGCAGAATTATCGCGATGATCATTAAAGATTTATGCTTTGAATCCATTCCTCTCAGAATGTTCGCCAGTCGTGCTTAAACGTGATTAAACTATGTTGAAAAATAATTACTCGGAAACTCAATCAAACATTATACATTTTAGGAAGCAAGTGGTGTAATGGATAGCGGCTCGGAGTGAGTAATCGGAGAGCCGAGTTCGAATTCCAGTCGGATCTATTACACTCATTTACGTGCTAATACCCTCAGAGAAGGTATGAATCCTCTTCTTCTCCTCCCAGCTATGGGTAAATAGAAGGACTAGCCTTGGTTAGCAGCCGGTCTAGGAGACAGTAACTCTGAATTCGAACCTGTGTGTAGCCCTGGCGTAGCACTTACCATACAGCTAAAGAAAAGATCGCTTGCATTGGCTCGATGATGCTGACTACGGTCGGACAATAACGATACATTTTTATTAGTATTCATTTCATTTGGATTTCAATTAATTTTTAATATAACAACACTAAGGGGATTCCAAATCGATAGGGGATCGGAATGAGAAATTAGAAAGCTGAGTTCGAATTCCAGACAAGTTTGTTACGTTCACCTACATACAAATTCTTTTGTGAAAGGTATGAATCTATCTATTGTACTCCCAGATATGGGTTAAATAGTAGGAATTGTATCGGGGAAAATCGTTGTTCTTTCTAAAACAAGTAGTTAATATGATATAAACTTGGGAAATATCTCCCCTTCAGGCAGCATTTAAACAGTTTTGCCAAGTTTAGAGATAATTCTGAGCTGATATTCTTCTTGATATATCTGGCAATTTTATCCGGAGCGGTGACCCGCTTAGAATCAAGGCGTTTGATATGTGTGGAAATTTTTAAAATTATAACAAATTGTGTGCTCATTGATAAGGGGGAAATTAGGTAAAGGGTGGTCCTTATCATCTATGGTAGAGTTAGAAGCGAAATACATTGGAAATAGACATGCCTAATCAGGACTGGTGTAAGGGCCTCGTGGGCCTCCACCGAATCTATGATATAGATCCCCACCAAAAAAATCATATGACACAAGACACCCTATCTACTATATGTCAATTTTCATAAGGCATAATGCATATAAAATAAAAATTTGAATGTAACCTAATTATCTACAATAATGGATCATATGCAATATAGATGAACATTTCAACTAAAAAATTGAAAATAAATACAATATATCTAAATACAAATTAGAGACATGTCATAATAGATTATTCCATCTTAAATAAATTTTTGACATCAAATTTAGATTTTTCCTGTTAATATGTTGAACATTATGGATAACAAATAGTGAATTTTATTTAGTGTTTTTTATTATTATTATTGTGACTTAAGATGAGCAAAACAAATTCACGGGTTTGGACAACAACAACAAAATAAAGAACCGAGAATGACGTCAAAATCTGTGAAAAGTTTTCATCCTTTAATTATCATTTGTGTTTAGTTTAATTCCTAACGTATATAAATTTAGGTATAAAAGCAAATGTTGGTAAGATAGCGTCGGTCATAAGTGATTGCCCGGAGCACCCAATTATGCTTGCCCCCAAATTCTGGGAGTTCGTGGGTAGTATTCACCGGACCGATGCCTGATTCGCCTTTGACATCAACAAAACGCCAGACACTAATTATCAGTTTTTGTCAAAACTTCGCTTGTATTTATCATAAAACAATGCTCTGGGCCTCTATTCCTATGTTATTTTGGCTGCTGAATCGTTTTTTGGCACTGAATATATCCTCAGAATGAGCCGAAATGGATTAAATGCAAAATTTATGCCATTTCCCGGAATTTAGGCTCTTCACGGCAAACCATGACTTTTCCACTTAAACCTCAATTATTCAAATTAGAAATAGAAACGTTTTATTTGTTTTAAGTACATCCATATAGTTCCGAAATTCAGATGAAATGATGCACAGTGATAATATATAGTCTTACATTTTCGTGAGGCTATAAATGTAGTTAAAAAAATGAAAATGCTGATAAGATAGCGACGGTCACAAAGTATTGCCCGTGATCCCCAATTATGCTTGACCCCCAAGAAGTATTTCATTCGATTGTCAAAATTGCATTTCCCGATTTGAAAATCGTTACATCTTTACGCATTTACCATAATTATTATTTAACTAACAAAGATCGGGCGAATTAATTCAGTTACTTCTTACTCATTTTCCTAATATGGAAATTTTTACCGAAGCGACGCAAGCAGAGATGTATATTTGCATCAACTCTGTTAAATCGTAATACGCATTTTGATTCCTGTCTTAATGGTAATCGATTCAATAAGATCAAATTGGCAGCTAATCTCAAAAATGACCGACAGTGTTTTGTTAACTGGGGCAAGGAATAGCTTGTTAATTTTAACGCCACAAAAACAAAATTATTTTCTCCTAATCGTCTGAGAGAACCCGTTTTTCCCCTCTATCAGCATGTGTGATGCAAATCTTCAGGAGACTGACTCATGGCACATTCTCGGGTTAATATTTTCCGCTGACAAGTGAAAAGATTATGTTGAATCTATTGCTCGATCTGCTACTAGGAAATTTTGCTCACTGTATCGTGATAGACAATTTTTCTCGACATAATCTATCTTACACATGCTTATTATTTAGAGATTCTTTATAAAATACAAAGAATAATTTTCAATGTTATTGATCCTGGTTTGGCTGCAGTCTCTTTCCCCTCGCAACCGTAATGTAGCCTCTCTGTGTCTTTTCTATAAATATTTTCATGGTAATTTTTCTGATGAACTTTCCTCTATGGTATCTCGACTTTATGAATTTAAGCGCAGTTCTAGATTAGCGGCAAGGTCTTATCATTTTACAGTTGAAATGACGAGATATAACCGTAAGTTCTATGCTAATAGTTTCTTCACTTGTACTTTTCGCTCGTGGAACTTTCTTTAAGTATCTTGCTTTCCGGTCAATTTTGATCTTCAAAAGTCTAAATTTTGTGTCAAGCGTTATCATGTCTTCTTAATTATTTTACTGTTTTTACTCCTTAATAATGCTTTTTTATCATATTCCCTCAAAGTTAGTAACGTCTTAGTGGCTTTATTGCCTTGCTTAGGATAAAATGATTAAAAAAATAACATTTGGCAAGTTTGTAGCTGTCTAGAATAAACACTAATTTTTAGTTCGACATCGTCATAATTAATCAATCATTCTTTCCGGGTTACATTGTTTGTAAAACATTATTAGGTGTTGAAATACTTGTGGACTGCTTTCGTGCTGGATGAGGGATAATTCCTCTTTATTTTAATATCTACACTGATGGTGCGTTTAAATTTATATCACTGCCCACTGATACTGTATTTTCTTACTTGTTTAATTTTTACGTCCCCAAACACGTAACTGAAATCTTGGGCTGTCCATTTTGCTCACCACTATGAATTTCCATTTCCTCACAATTGAACAATTGAGCAACTGACTATAATGTTTAACATAGACTCAGCCTGACATTAGTAAAGAATTAATTCACACAAGTCATAGTATGGGCATAATATAGAATATTTTCTTCTATGCTCGCGTAATGTTTAGTTATTTTCTTATTTTTATTTACACGTTATTCAATTTTGTATATGTATGTATACATATATGTATGTTGCTGTATTTTTTTCGCATTTCTTACAATAACAGTCATTAGCTGGAAAACACACCTTGGATTTAATCTATTGAAAACATCCTCGCATATCAATGACAAATTAAGAAACACAAAACAATGTATTTTTTATATATGTCAGAATGTCATATGTCAGAACCAAATTTCAATTCTTTAATTAGCATTAAATCACCCACTATGCGACAACATGCATTCGCATATGCCGAAATCACAAGCATTAATCTGTTTCAATTTTAAGATTTCTGAATGACACACAGGAAACAAAGACTCACACAGAGTGAGAAATTAAGCTACGGTTAATCCGCTAAGTTTAACCTGGAGATAACTTGATGATTGGAGGTTTTATACTATAGGAAACTCAAAACTAATTTCTATCTGCTTCTGACAAAGAAAATAAGTCAGAATATTAAGAGGCCTGAAGCTTTCAGATAAAAAAAATCATTGAAAACATAGAAAGAAATAGAAATATTTAAAAATATGGACTCTCCTAACGATTTTTACATCAACACTGTAGAGAAATGACTATTGAGCCTCCGGCCACATCATGTTGACACCGGTTCCCGAACGCTCACCGAAGTTAAGCAACATCTAACTTGGTCAGTATCGAGCTGGGTGACAGCCCGGGAATATCAAGTCCTGGTGGTGTAATAGATAATGGCTCAAAATTGTTAATCCGACAGCCGAGTTCCAGTTCCCGTTGGGTTTGTTATATTCACTTGTGCGCAAATACACTTGGGAAATGTATAAATACACCGCTTCTCCTCCCAGCTATGGGTTAAATAGTGAGCCATTATTACCGTTAAAAAATTCTTAAAATCTAAAAAAAATTGTATGGCTTTAAATGATATTGAAAGAATTCGTAAAATCTAAAAAATATTTTATGGCTTTAAATGATATTCAAAGAATTCGTAAAATCTAAAAAATATTTTATGGCTTTAAATAATATGCAAAGGGTTGATAAACCGTAGAAAGCGAAAAAAATATAATCCAAATGAATCAAGAGTTACACAGTTTCAAGATATTCAACATGATAGGTTTCAGTAACGTCGTGAAAACATATAAATGTTAATTATTTGCATTTAGACTCATACCTCAGTAAATCTAGCTACAAATTGTGAATTTGCTATAAACAAATGTACTGAATTTATTATATCTAAATACTCATTCATTTGAAATCGTCTTTAATTTAAGATTATGAATAATGTTAGCGTTTAAGATTATAAATATGTCAGTCGTGTAACACAATTATTAGAGTAATTGTGATCTGCAATCAACAACAAATGAACAGTAATCAACATGAAAATGTTTAGTTAATTAACAGGGAGATGTATTATGCTGATTGTTAAACATTTGAGGGGTTAAATAGATGCGTTATTTTTGTTATTAACCTATGACCTGATTGGTTGGTTGGTTAATTTATTTTAGTGATATATCAATCTCTAATTGTCATTTAATGCTGAAATCTGAATATTTTAAACACAAATTTTATGGATTCAAATAAATTTATTTAGAACGAAATTGAATTTCTTCAATTACAGATAAAATGTAATGTAGGTAATCTCTATCTATAAAAGGCAGCATGTGTGTGTGTGTGTAACGAATGCACGGCCGCAATTTTCGACAGATTTGCACCAAAATTTACATGCACATGCTCCAAGTTAGCGGGAAGCCCAAGACCGACTTTGCATTTCCCAACTCCTATCGATAGTGGAAATAATCGATTTTTTCATGCTTCTACGGAACTTTTCATGTAGTTTGTGGCCATTTTCTACTGGCCAGAGTGAGAGCCTATAGCTGACTGTCACGAATAGGCAGGAAGATTCTATTGGCCAGCATGAGAGCCAACAGCTGACTAACACGAATTTTAACTAGCATGCTAGCACGTAAAAAAAATCGATAGCTGCATTCGTCACAAGTGGGGAAAATTTAAATCTGCATGGCACTTTACTCCAATTGGCTCATTCGCTTGCTTAAACTCAACGTTGATTCTGATTTCCACAGAACTGGGTTGGGTGTGAAAAAGTATTTGTTGTTGAAATTCTTTTCTCATTCGGTTTTTCCAGTTACGAGTTCTTTTTTAAACTGATCGTTTTGTGTTCTTTTTGTTTAGTTCTTTTTTCGGAACAGATTTAATGTTTAGTATCGAGCTTAGAAAAAATTCGCAGTGTGAGATAGGCAAGAAGTAAGGCATGTAGCAACATCAGCACGGCAAAGGACACTCCTTTAAAGGCAAGAAAAGGCAAAAATATTTTAAGTCAAGTGATAGCGATTGCTGTACTAGTACGATTTTTGAATCAAGTACGAGCAACGCCGGGCCATGCTGCTAGTTCTACTATAAAATGTATTGCTGATAATTTTACTTTAAAAATGCTTTGCTGAGTTGTTATAAATATGTATAACTGTTTATTTTGCTATAAATATGTATTGTTGGTAATTGTGGGTATGACGATTAACTACATACTGCAGCAAGACTTCTGATCGAAAGATTGGAGATTCTGGCGTAGAACCAAGTCTTCTTTGCTCTTGTTTCTTGGTCAACCCTAACCTGGGGTGGTAACACTTGTTAGGGTCCATCAATGGGAAAATAGTGAACGCCCAAACAAAAACAAAATACTAAAAATATAAAAATACGTTTTAAAGCAACATTACCAACAATACCTTTTTACAGCCTATGGCATGATTGATCTATCTAGCTGTACATTTTACTATGCCACTTTATTAATTACTTTTTCTTTCACACCATGAGCATTCCCAGAATTGACATATATGTCTTCGGTGTTTGGCTTCGTACGATGCCAAAACAGTCATCGTTTAAGGTGTTTAGATCACAGGTATTGACATACCTCGATCGCTAGAATGTTCCCTCGGTTACTTCCCTAATGAAAGAGATGCATATATTGCGATGGAAAACAGAGTAATTATCTTTATTCAACGAATGATGGCGTGCATGAGAATCAATGATCAGAACATTTCCATGCGAATGAAATGGAGAGAAATGGGTTATTTTGATCAAATTGCCTGAGGCGACTATTTAAGTTTTGGCATGGCGATCATGGATTTACTGAAATTACATTGGGATGTTAGTAAGTTACAAGCAAAAGCACATGGCAAAGTTCATATGTGCGAATACACTATCATGCGTGATTAAGTCGGCCCAGTATGTCGGAAACAATATTTCATGCTACACCGGCATGACAAACTCCTTGTAACCGGAGGTCCGTTACTATTTGTCATTTTATTATAACGACTGAATTTTCATCATATAAAAGGCCAGCTTATTGTCGTATGTGTCTCTTCCCAGTAAAGAAGGAGAAAATGGTTTATATAAGTCACTCGGAATACTTTAATTGTCTGCAAGGTTATTTCTGTATCTTTCACTGCACACACCCTACCGTGAGTGTGTGTGTGTGTGTGTGTGTGTGTGTGTGTGTGTGTGTGTGTGTGTCTGTGTGTGTGTGTGTGTGTGTGTGTGTGTAAAAAAAAAACATGAGGAAAACTTCTTACTCCAAAGCGTTTCGTTCAGAATTCCAACACATGCCTTGATAAAATTCCTTAGAGGCAGAAACCCGTAGGCATAACATTTTTTCTTCCTATATTGTGTTGTATATATATATATATATATATATATATATATATATATATATATATATATATATATATATTAAAAAATTTTTATGTTTATACATTCTTTTATAGATACAAATATTTAAGTGAATGCTCTGCTTATAATAAAGAGACCATTTGCTTAAATATTTGTATCTATAAAACAATGTATAAACATAGAAATGTCTTAAAATAATTGTCGACTTTGTCCATTTATATATATATATATATATATATATATATATATATATATATATATATATATATATATATATATATATATATATATATATATATATATATATATATATATATATATATATATATATATATATATAATTGATAGCCACAGAAATTTCATGTTCATTCTAAGAAAATGTCCTTTCCCAATTCTTTTTGAGTGACGACTGTGACAATGTCATATCTTACCAGCATGCCACTCTGTCGTATATCTGAATATTGTGTCGTGACTTTCCCTACTGAATTTACTCCCCACTGAACAGCAATCAAGCAACTTTTTAGCACACCTGTTATCCTTTTATTCTAAGTGCACTGGTGACAGTCATGTTTGTAGCGACATCACACCCAGAATATGTCTCTTATGAGTATGTTCTATGTTTTATGTTAATTTCTTTTAGAGCTACACACATTACTGGCAAAAAATGCAGTTTTACATACTAATACACACACACACGCGCACACACACACACACACACACACACACACACACACACATATATATATATATATATATATATACAGTGTAACCCGGATATAAGAAAGTTGTCGGGACTGGAGAAGAAGTCTCTTATATCCGGGTTTCTCTTATATCTGGGTTTGGTCTATTTTATATACATTAACACAGGCTCTAATTTGGGACCAGAGAAAATCTCTTATATCCGGGTTTCTCTTATATCCGCGTCTCTTATATCCGGATTACATATATATATATGTATATATATATATATATATATATATATATATATATATATATATATACACTGAAGTCATGAAACCGCGTTTCATGCTTCAACACAATTTTCAGGCCATCTGAAGACTAATTTTCCTGTTATTTAATACTTTTCTTAAATTTTGGGAGGTAGGTTTCTTTCGCTATCGAAATAAGCTTTTGGATTTCAATTTCGCACTTTCCATCCTTTATTAAAACATTTCCCTAATATTTTAATTGTTGTACTTGTTTGATTTTGATACCTCTCTTTTGTAATTTGCATGTTGGACTGTTCCTTTTGCTAACAACCATGCATTCTGTTTCTTTCAAATGCCCTGTCTTCTCATTTTCTTTCACTGCCTCCAGTAGGAGTAATTCTAGTTACTTTTCTGTATCTGTTATCAACACCGTGCCATCTGCATGTTTTACGCTTTTAGAATCGGGGACGCCAATAATTTACCCTCATAAAACTTCTAATTCTCTTAAAATCGCCTCACTGTATAGATTGAATAAGTCCGGTGAGAAGACACGCCCTTGCCTTACAGCCCTTTCTAATTTTTTCTATATTTACTGAAATTAGTTTCTATATGTATGCAGGAGGTTATCAAACGTTTTTGCATAATCTATAAAACATGCTGTACATAATTTTGCATTTGCATTGCACGATTATCATTCTGAGCATAAATATTGCATTTCTTGTTCCAGTCTCTTTAACAAACCCGCACAGAATCTTGTTCTTTTGCAGTCTTATTCTGTTGCTGACTCTATTCATTAGACTTCGGGTGATAAGTTTTGTTATATGGTTATTGGCTGATTGTCTAATGAAGTTCACATTCGTTTCCACATTGTTTCTTCGGTAGTTCTATGAAAATATATCTACTTATATGATCCGTTTCATCACCACTATTGTATATTTCATTTACTATGACTGTTATCTTCTCAAGGTCGAATAATCTAAGGTCGCCAGCATCTATATTATAAGTCAGTCTAGACCTGCTGCTGTTTTGTTGCTCTTCAATTTAGCCAGAGCTGATTTCTCTTAAGATTTTAATATTTTCATGGATTTTAACAAAGAAATGTTTTGATGTATGCTTATAATTAATTTAGATAATTTTAGCCTTATGACAATGTCGACGTCACATTGGGATTGGCCGATATTATCATGTGCCTATAATTACAACTTATTGCCAACGGTTTACAAAAGCAGCTTGCTAACTCATGTGACGTAATACACTATCTAATTTTCTATGCTCACTGCTGAGTTAGGATGCGGGGTATTCTTCAACTCATCCTAACGTTCATATCAGAGAATTAAATATCCCAACGGGGAAAAAATGATTGTTCAAATGATTTTGCTTTATTCTTAGTCTTTCTTATTTTCTTCCAAACATTGTTCATTTATCCCTTTGTAGTCGCTGGCTTTTAACAGATGGACTTTTTTTAGAATTAATCGATCGGTGAGTACGCAGAACAAGTCTCACAAAAATATCTGCGCATAACTTAATCTTTCTATATACAACTGAAGTCTGTATTTCATTTGAATAATTTAATCATATTTTTGTAAATACTACGAAACAATCTCTGTGGTTTCAATAATGTAATCATACTTTTAGAAATTCTACAAAAGAATTTATTTAGTATAAATAATTTAACCCTATTTTTATAAATTCTACAGTAACATTTCAATAATGCATTCGTATTTTTCTCAATTTTACGAAACTATATTGTTTCAATAAGTATATCATATTTTTCTCAATTATCCGAAACTATTTTATTTTAATAACATTCAAATTGTATTTTATTTATACGGACGAAATAAATTATAAATATGTTTAAAAAAATGCAAAACCCTCATTTTCTATTCACTTTACAATCGATAGAGAAATTCGTTTTTCAGCAACAGAATTAAATCAGATGCAGATTGCTGAAATTTGTTCTTTAGAAAATATTTGGAAAGAAATGTGTTTATAAGTGATTGTTTTTTTTAGTATTATTCGGAATGAACCCAGTTACGACTGACGTAACAACTGATTAATATAACCGCCGGTAAATATTTGTTTCAGACAATAGGTATCAGAGTATATCTGTGTCTTCGGCTTGATTTAAGAGGAGACGAACCAAGTAACACACGTATTTGGAAGAATATAGAAAACTGAAAGCTCCTGTCTTGAATAGTTTGATATGCCCTTTGCAGTAACGTGTAACAAACACCTCGATTTTATCATTCTAGTGTTTGGTATAAATACAGGCTTTACCGCTTTATGTAAGATTTTTTTTATTCAGAAACCAAATAAATATTAACTGATATATTTGCAGAAATCAGATAAACATTATTCATCTCTCCCTCTTTCTCTCTCTGTCTCTCTCTCTACACACACACACACATATATATATACATATATATATATATATATATATATATATATATGTGTGTGTGTGTATGTATGTATGTATGTATGTATGCAGAAAGCCTGAAAAATACTGTACCAAAAAAAGATTTATATAAAAAAGTGCTCAATACACAGCTCAGAAAACCGAACGTGCATAACAGGTCAATATTATCAAATGAAAAAAATTTCCATCATGCAATTAGGTATTGAGGAAAGATAAAGTGTTTTTAATTTATAATATATATACATATATGTATATAATTACACACACACACACACACACACACACATATGAATAAATAGGAGGACACACTGGGTTCTATAGCCTTGGAGGACAAATGGTCCAGGAGAAGGACATCTCTGAATTCAGAACCCGCTGAGGGTCATTTGAGGACCCTATAGTGCACCAGGTCACTGTATTCGGCCTTTCAAAAAGTGTGGATGGTTCTGCACAAAGCCCATACCATTATAATCAAATCATATGTGCTGGTGTCTGGATGACCGTTCCTAGGAACTGAACTGCTTGACCTTCATACGTCGAATACGACGAGAGAGAGTCTACCAGCTTTTTTATATATATATATATATATATATATATATATACAAAATATATGTAAAAAGGGCGGGAAAATACTGTACTAAAAAAGGTTTATATAAAAAGTGCTCAATACACTGCTCAGAAAAACGAAATGCATAGCAGGTCAGTATTATAAAATGAAAAAAAAATTACCCTTCCGCACTACCTAGATTTCAACCGTGAGGTTTCATCAGGTGTTTTCATTTTATAATATATATATATATATATAGTTTATGCAAAACTAGGTAATCCGTATGGGTAGACCCAAAGAGGATGATATCCAGAGAGCTCAATGTAAATTCAGAGCAAATATGTTTGAATAAAAACAGATCACTTTAAGGTTCCATGTAATAAGTTATTTCACCACAACCCTTTTACAGGGCTCTGGATTATATAAATTTCATAATAATGAAACCTAAACCTTAATTAATTTTACCTTTTTTAATAAAATAAATATATATATATATATATATATATATATATATATATATATATATATATATATATATATATATATGTTTATTTATATATATAAATATATATATATATATATATATATGTAAATTTTATTAAAAAAACTAAAATCCGTATGGGTAAACCTCAAGATAAATCCAGAGAACAAATATAAATACATATATATATATATATATATATATATATATATATATATATGGAGGGAGATAAAATTGTAATTTTAGGTATGATATATTCACAGACAAATGTGATCATATATATATATAAATATATATGTAAAGAGAAAGAGAGAACGATCGCCTGATGATTGCGTGAAAACGCATGAAACTTAAAGTCGTGCTCGGTCACTACCCACATGGATTTTGACTTAGTGCATATATATATATATATATATATATGATTTGTATATTGCCTTTTTCATGTATGTAAGCGTTTGTTGTTTCTCTATGCTTCCAAGTTCTATACACTTTTTGTACGTGCTAACAGTACGAAGCGTGAATTAATTAATAAATAAAAGCAGTTAAACCCTTTCTAACTGTGGGTACACTGACAGATTCTTTTTGAAAACATGAAAACGAACTATAGGCGTCCCAAAGTAATCAACGCCCATTTTTAAAATCGCGAGGCGTGGAACTGGCTGTTAATACGTAAATAATAATAAAAAATATTGCAATATATTCAACTGCGGAACATAGAGTGAAGGGAAATCTGTAAAATTATTAGAGCCGTGATCTGTAAATGAAAACAGAAAGACGAATGCTGTATCACTAATAGTTGATGTAATTAGAACAGACTGCCATGTCTATACTGACTGTTTCTTGTGCAAGAAGACAATAGAATTGAGAATGAATTAATTAAAAAACAATAGAATTGAGAATGAATTAATTAAAAAACAATAGAATTGAGAATGAATTAATTAAAAAACAATAGAATTGAGAATGAATTAATTAAAAGACAATAGAATTGAGAATGAATTAATTAAAAAAAACAATAGAATTGAGAATGAATTCATTATAATGTTATGGAAAAACTGTAATTGTTCCGATCATAATGATTACTGAGGAAAGTATTGCACCTTTGAGGAAATATTCTTTACACATTCCACAGTAATAATTACCAAATATCTGGTGTAAACATGTAAACTAATGAATAATAGCGAAGTAGCCAAGAAGGTAAAAATAGGCATAAATGAATGGGAAAAGTAATCGTTATGTAAGCTATTATATTTTGATAACACAGATCAGTAGTAATATGCATCGACCGGTATCTTTCCTAGAATATGAGACACATAAAATCATCTGCGATTATGGTATTCAAAATGATGACCCAATATAACACTAACACAAGATATCATATATGGCCTGAACTGGTGATTTGGAGACGATTGTTGTTGTTACGTAGTTGGCCGTACAGACTGAGTCAGTGCGTTAGTCTCCATGGTTGTATTCAGACCAATAACATGACCATGGCTCTCTACAATTTCCTTCTTTAGCTGCTGCAATAACTTTTAACATTTTACTACCCCTGTTCGTCCATGTTCAGCCATATATTCACGCAAACAAAACACGTACATTTCTCGTTTTCAATTCTCTCTTTCTGTTGGAAGTATCCAATTCTCTGTGTTGTGTCTCTTCAGGGCAACGCATATGGTCTGTATTGGTTACTTTTATTGTTCCCCTGTTAAGAAAAATGGCCGACTACTTCTCAGTGACCATGGGTATAGTGAGAGAATTAAACTCATCTATTCTAATCCTGCGTGTTCGCTACCAAGCGAAAAATACTGAGTGAAGTTTTTCGGAGGGAGAAAATTCTTTTTTCTTTTTATCAGAAAATCTTGCGTTCTCACTAGTTACTTATTCGTCAATTCAGGGTCCAAGAAAAAGGTTCAGCAGCATACTTGTTATTCTTTATTCTTGAGGGACCTATGAAAGTCAACTGACCTTGTCACATACATATTATTTTAGATGTATAATGTTTGACAAGGTCAATATGCGGCTGTTTAATAGTTAGAAATTTTTTTGTCTTCTTAATGAGCCTAAATTATTATTCTTTCTTTTATACACACATTTTTTTTTACCAATCCAGGCTAGAAGGCAGTGTCTGGTATTAGCTGAAAAAAAGCTGTGTATTTTTATTCTTCCTCTAACCACAAATTAGACATTTCAAAAACATAGGAAATATAGATAACTATGGAAGAATATCATATACAAACTCTATATATCAGACAAAATAGAAAAGAAAAACGCGGCGCTTTTCCTCCATCGAAAGTACTTAATCGCCCTAAATAATGATTTTAATTAATTGCATCCTATATATTTCGGAGAAGACAGAATACAAATGCCTGTTGCTGATATACATCGAGAAATCGATGTGAAGACAAAAACGTTTAACTTTAAATTTACATTTCTGGAACCCGAAGTCTCTTGGAGTAAAACTTAGGCGGCAACCTTTGCCTTCCTGTCGCCTCTGTTTTTATTTTTATCAGTGTTTTTTTCAAATAACCCACAGTGTAAGAGCAATAGCTTTTTTTAAGAAAGGTGATATATTTTATGTTCTTGAAGTTTTTTTTTATGAATAGTCTAAGAATCGATAATAATATATGACTCGGAGATTAATGCGCTTTCTATATATTTTGCCTTAATAAATTTATTTTTTTTCTAATTAAAAATGTACTAAAGTCCTAATTATAATCGAATATATTACGATGAACAGCTAATACATTGAGTTACCTTTTGTGTTCATATATTCTTTTATTTAATTTCTAGATAGTTCACGTATTTATTTTTTGTGAAATGTATTATAATCTATAGTGTTATTGCCTTCTTTAGGTTGATAATTTGTTAAATAAATCTCTTGTTGTTTTTTATGGAACAAATTTTTAATTATTTTTAACAAACTGCTAAGTTTATCGATCTTCTTTTAATTATTTCACCCCAAGCAAGGCAATAATGTCACTATGAGGCCAGGGTTTACTGAGAGTGAAAGAAAATAAAAAAGACTTTAGTAATGAGAAAGGACAATAAAAGATCAAATTTCGGAAAGACAGATCATGGCGACTGACGTTATATTAAGACTACTGAAGACTCTAGATAGCAGTAAAGCAAGAAACTAGAAAATAATTCCACAGTAGAGAAAAGATACTGTTAGTATACAACAAATACATCCAACTATTTCAACAGTAAAACGATAAGGCTAGTTGCCTGTCTAGTAGTACGCTTAAGTTCATGCCGCCAAAATACTAAGAAGGAAAGCTCATTAGAATGATTTGCATGAAATTATTTATATAAAAGACACACGGAAGCTACGTCACGGCAATGGGTAATAGCCTGTAGGTGAGATCCCATGTCTGGATCGATGAGAGTACAGACCCTTATAGAAAGAGAACCGGGGACAATGTTGTAAATAAAGACTGCAGTCGCGCTGCTTGTGATCGGAAGACTGTGAGGTGTCTCGAAAAAAGACAGGAAGAAATAAAAAAAAATAATTGGAACCTTGCAGATTTGCTGAAAAAATTGGATACGGAGAAAAATGCTGAAGAACTTAGAAGACTTACTGTCGCTTGATATATTGTGAGCTGTTACTTTTAATATTCCAGGATAATCTAATTATGCTACGGGGATAGGGTTTTTTGATAGATTCAAAAAAGAGTAATTAAATTGTGTACACAAGTAAAAAGATATCTCTCCGATTTTATGTCAGACGTAAAGATAGAGAAGCATATTTTTTACTGTGGACAAAAATAAAATGTCATACAATTTGCATCATCTTCTTTTATATGTTGTGTACCTTCAAGGTGTAGATAATCATGGCTTCCCACAACCTTCTATACTTTGTAACTGTTAGAAAATTTTCTCTTTCTACTATCTTCCTCCCTGTCGCCTCTTATATCATCCATTTAACGAAAGCTAGTTAGTGAAGTTTCTCGATGTTTTCCCGCTTTCTGTAGAGCAGTGGTTCTGTAACGGAATCCATATGGATCCTGGAGGCTCATGTAATATTACTGGTAATCCACACAAAAAAAAAATAGCAAAGTGGGAGACCACGATCATATTTTATCGGTCAGTAGAGCAGTTTCATTCGTAACGGTTCTTACAAATGAGAATTTGAATGTCTATAATAATCTACGCCATATTAAAATACCACAGATAGTAAAGCAACTCTAAAACGAGCAGAAAACGGGAACAAGCGCTGCAAGTTAGCGGCCCTTTTACTCTATCCGATGTTTTGATTGTAAAAGTTGAATAAAATCCGGGAGGTCTATATAAAGGAAGGATCATATATATATATATATATATATATATATATATATATATATATATATATATATATATATATATATATATATAATTTTTTTGCTTAAATAATATGATTCCTTTTAAATAATGAAACAAAAAGATATAATATAAGCTTAAAAAATAAAAACAAAATACTGAAGAACTTCGGATTGTGCACCCAACGTGTTCTTTTTCTATTTTCTGTATACCTGCGCACTTTTTATATATATATATATATATATATATATATATATATATATATATATAAATGAAAATTATATAACGCTTCCTAAACTTACCTATTAGTAAAAAATAAAATAAACTTTTTTTTTGTTGTTGAACGGTTATAAGGGGTACACCAAAAAATTAACAGTTAAAGGGGTCTATGGATCAACAAAATTGAGAACCACTACTCCACATCCTTTAATATGTGCTAATATATTTATACACTACGGGGACAGGCTTTCGATAATTTCAACAAAGACTGATTGTAGTGTGTACACAAGTAAAAAAATAAGATAGCTTACGCGATTTCATGCCAGACGAAAAGATTTTTTCATACAATTTTGTCTACAACTTCATATTTTTTTGTATCTCTGACCAGTATTTGTCATTGTTACTACCCTCTCTAGTTGCCGTTCTTTCATCCATTTATGTAGGCTTCTTACTGTTTTACTCTGTCTCGTGAGTCTTTGATATGTCATATTTTGGAAGTCTTATTTCTTTATTATATCTCCTAGAATTCTCAACTGTCTCTTTCTGATTCTATGTGTAAGTTTCCTTTTTCTTTTCAATCGTTGATTAAACAAACATTTACCGACACTTGTTCCCATCTAACAGAAACAAAGTAAAGAGAGCGAATAACGAACGAAATAGTTACCCTGTTCTTTTCCACCCAAATACTGGCCTGGAGATCCAGAAAAGCGGCTTTTACAATACAAAAGTGTCCGTTTATCATTGCAACACGATGGCGATCATTCGAGCTGAAGTGACCACTAGTTCTTAAAAACAAAATCTGCAGGACGAGAGGCACCACTGCGTTACGTGACCAAAATTGACGATGAAAGTTAAAATGACTCCTAGATTACTGAGTTGAAATAGCCCGGTTCTCTTCAGAATTCTGTCTTCAGCAACAGGAGAAAAGTTTCCAATGTTGACACATCTCATTTGCATAGCATCATAGTTGCAATTACTTTCTATCTCCTTAATATAGAGACCTCCACTTAAAAAATTATTGTTTAAGCATTCCAAATTTCTACCTATGACAACCTATACATGACATAATCCTTAGAAAATATTGTTAAGGGTATTGGGTTAAAAAAATAAAAGTTTAAACAATTATATAATTAATAATAAAATTTAAAGAACTATAAAAAAGTTAATAATAAAATAAGCATCATGATAACAATAATAAATAAAATACCGTAACAGTTCATAAATTATTGATTTTTACCACCATCATGGTATTTTATGTCAGTTATTAAATTTTAAAATTAATCTAAGAAAATTTTATATTATTTCAAATTTTATTATTTTTTTGTAAAGTATCTTCAAACGGAAATAAAAGTCAGTAAAATATTAGATAATTGCTGAAAATATTATGTTAATTTGCAAAAATTACTAGGTAGTTAAAAATCAAAAAAATGCATTCACTTAGTAAATTTATGTCAATTCTGATCATCCAGACTAGCTGTCATCACTTTGTAACTATAAATAAGCATAAATAACGTCAATAAAGAAATGATTAAATGATGACCCGTTGTTAAGAAATGCTTGTATACTATATTTTTATGCTGTAAGTAGGTAATATTTGTTTCAAATCAGATTAACTTTAAATTTGCTAATTGCACTGAAATAACGTGTCACAAATATATTATTTAATTTTTGAAGATTCTTAAAATCGAAAATTTTGTTTTGCTTACAAATTTCTTAAAATTAAAAAAATGGCCGCTTTTTAGAAAATTTTCTGAAATCGGCTGAAAAGCTGAGATTCCAATCTATATAATTTTTATTTAAAATACACCTGAATATTTTACTTACTAGTAATAGTAAATTTAATCATTTAGCTTTCAGTTAAAGCTAAAATGAAATTTTCAAGAATGCTTTTTTTTCATTTTTAAAAATTAATTTTAAACCTTAGGTATCGAAAAGTCATTGGAGTTCCCCACTTTAGTTGTTTTCATTTTGCATGCTCTCGATTTTCCAAATATCCCGATTCACTTTTTATTCATTTTTTTTTGTGATTCTATTAACGAAACTTGCGTACAGTTACTTATAAAATATAATAAATTAAAACAAAATCTGTTGTATGCATATTTTCATTGCAACGAATTGAGGGCGTCAGGGTAACGATAACACGTGCAAGTAAACAGATTAGGCGAGACTTGATACTTATATATTTAGCATTCAGCTCCCTATTTTTGTCCTGCGAGTGAGTAAGCAGTCATGTCGTCTCTAGTCGGAAACGCGAACCCTACATTTTCGTTGTCTGGGGTATGACGATAAACTACATCAAACAACAAAGCCTCTGATCGGAAGATTAGAGTTATCGAGCAGCATTGAACCACCTCTTAATTGCTATTGTTCCCAGGTCAACTCTGACCCGGGTGTTATGAATAGTCAAGAGTAGTCTCCCCTTGTTACTCTCCTGTTTGAGAGAGCTATTTCTGTTTAAGGGGAAAGGACATTATACGCGAACCTTGTATTCTCAGTTGAATAAAGCTTTCTTAAAGTCTACATCTGCGTACTTTTGTCATTACACCGGGGTTGTAACACTTGTTAGGGGCCAGACATGGATCAATAGCGAACCCCCAAACAATAAACAACTGTACATTTTTATTGTAAAATTGCCAACAATACATTTGAGAATGTACAAAATATATCTCTAAAAAACATATCTTTACACTGAAAGTATAAATTGATGTACAAAATGTCTAGACGTCGGCATTAATTAACCCACAGAGATTGATACGCCACCAAACACAATCAAACAAACAATACCTACATTTTCGTCTGTTATGTATGAGAGACTTTCCAAATCCTATCTGCAATGTTTGTTAAAATAACATGCTCCGTCATGTATCACCTTATCACGCTTGCAAAAGCGGATAGAAGTGTGAAGTCGAGTAACTTCAGATAAACTTAACTAAACCTGACTTACATAGTCCGGTATGAAACAGACTGCAAACTCTATGCTGGCATATAACTATATTATCCACAAATTCAAAAATACCCAGGAAAACTTTCATCAAACATATTCCTGTTATGTTCATATACATATCTTAATAATGTCTACTCGCTAATTTCTCTTGCAAACGCCTGATCAGTAATGATTTCGTTTCTTCAACAACCCATCGTCACCACAGGATGTAGGCGATCGTTGTTGACCATGTTTGCCGTAGTCTCTGAATATAGAATCCAGTGAAGTCCGTAATCTTTTCAATATCAGAGTTTGGCAGTGTAGATTCTGAGAAAGTAGCGGCTGTTAATTCTTTAAGTCTTCGATATCAGGTTGGCAGTGAAGATAATTTGGGAGAAAAAACAAAATGGCTGCCTTTATACACGCCGCATTGAATATTTTGAGCTTTTTGATTGGTTGACCCTTCTATTATTTAACTATAAAATGAGTCAGCTCATTTTGGTTGGCTCACTAGTACAAACATCTATCCAAAAAACTGTAACAATCGTGGCTCTCCACAATTTCTTTCTTGTGTTGCTGTAATAACTTTTAACGTTTTACTACCACGGTTTGTTCTTGTTTCGCCACCCATTCACACAAATACAATAGGTAAAGTTGTCGATTTCAATTCCCTCTTTCTCTTTAAAATGATCTTCTCTTCGCTGTTTCCTCTCAACGATAATGGCTCTCCACTATTTCATGACGATTGTGTCTCGTAGTAATTTTTGTCTATTTCTCCTAATCTTTGTTTTGCCAACCATTGAATTTGCTCAAGCTCGTTATGTAGGTTATTTGCTAATTTTCAATGGCATCTTTCCTTCAATATCTCCCGTGAGTGTCCAATTTTCTACGCCTTCTTTCCTCATTATTTGTCCTAGAAATTTCAATTGTCTCTTTCTGGTGTTAAGTATAAGTGTCGTTTTTGCTTCTATTTTCTCCAAAATTTTGTCATTGCCTGTACAGCATCCTTCTGGAGAACCATATTTCTCTTGCCTCAAATCTCTTCATCTGAGATGAGATTGTCCGGCATTCACTGCAGTATTGGAAGTCTAATTTTACATAAAAGTTATGTATTCTTTTCTTTGTATGTAACCATATTTTTCTGTTGTTTAATACTCTCACCAAACGATTCCTATTGTATGGATATTCATGTCTTAATAACGGCTACTCGCTAATTTCAGTTGCAGATGCCTGGTTATGCGTGTTTTTGTTTCTTTAGCGCTCAAGAAGTCAACCTGTGTTTTATACTGCAACTGTGTGATGTTGTCATTCTTACATGGCAGAATATACCGAACAATTTCGTAATAAACGTAAAACTACTTGAGCTAGCCGAGTGGGCATGTGATTAGCTGTCTTCGGGAGAATATCTACAAAGTAAATATTCCTAACAAAAAGAACGAGTTTTGGATAAATATAATGAGGAAATAAGGACTGAAGAATTTAATACATGAAAAAGAAAAACAGCAAGAAACCTATTTGATTGACTGATTTTATTTTTATGGTTTGTAAACCTTCTATTTGTTCATAAGTAAATTTAACAAACCCGACTAGAATTGGAAGTAGGCTCACCGCTTTCCAATTTGTTACACCACCCGCACATCGAAGCTAACAATCTTCCTATTCACATGTTGTCACCCCTCTATATACTGACAAGGCTCCACGTTACTTAACTTCAGAGATCGTAAGAGAACCGGTGTTTGACCTGAAATAGCCATAATACAATGAATGGGGGAATAAGTAGAACTAATTAACCCATAGCTGAAGGAGAAATATGGATGACTCATACATTTCTTAATGAGATGTATCCATAAGTGAATTGGAATCGGAAATGGGATAGAAGTGTTACAATTCCGTGTCGTTATCTATTACACCATCCACAAATTCAAGCTTATAGCATCTGATATTCCCAAGCGGTCAGAAATCTACGTACTAATCAGGCTAAATTTTTTTTTTTTTTTTTTTTTTTTTTTTTTTACTTTGGTGATCTTACGAGAACCGATGTTTCAACGTGATATGGCCGTAAGCCAAGGAATGGAGGAACAATTATAAAAAAGCGCTGTTGAATACGAACAAAATATAGATATATAAAGAGTTATAATTAAGCATGTTCACAGATTTCGAGGGAAAACAGCATATAGCGTAATGGAAAATGCCCCAAACTTAACTAAAATAAAGTTTTATCGTCAAAATGCTTATGTTATTATTAAGATGAAAGACCAAAGTATTTTTTAATTATTTTTTGAAATTTTTTAATCCTTTCTAACACGTTCGAAATTTTGGTTAAATTCTTCTTTTGTTTACGTCATCGCGGCGTCACAGAAAATAACATTTTTTTTTTGCGATTTTTTTCCGTTGAAAACATATTGATTTGGAAATTCTTGTAAAAATCAAGTAATTGTCCGATTTTAATGAAATTTTCAGGACTTATTCACAAATGAATGAAATTATTTTTGAAATATTTTTTAGAAAATTTTGGTAAAAAATATAATTTTTTAAAATATGTTACCCCACATTTACTTAATTTAATGAAATTTCGCCCAAAACCTTTTTGGTTCCTGAATTTTTTTTTTTTTTTTTTAGTTAAAAGTAGGAGTCTTCGAAGATGGTAAATAACCTACTTTTTTTTTTCAAATTTGAGCTATCTAACTGAAAATCTGCTCTGAACTGAAAAATAATGAATCCAATAAAACTATGATATTACTTAATTAGAAAAGCTTTTAATTGCTTTTGTAAATAAGTAATATTAAGGACATTATTGTCTGAAGAAATAATTTTTTTTCTAATGAATAATTAATTTTTACAAGAATTTTTTCGTTTTTTAAGAAATTTTAATTATAATAATTTATAATAGTTTAAAATCGTGTAAAGCTCTGTATTAGGAGGGTTTTTCGAGGTGATGTAGTAATTAAGTGGAAAAAAAATTTTCGAGTCCAAAATTGCTAAGTTTAATAAATTTAGTTGCGCTACTTTTTTTAAAAATATTTTTGTTGTATTTTTTTACTTAATACATTCCTTATTTCCATGTATGATATACAGAAATTGCCATTATTATAACGAGGTCACGTGATCTAAGGGTTTTGTCCCTTTACGTGGCCTTTTCATAACATTTCGTTTCTTACAGGTTGTATTTTCCGTTCAGCTTTAAAAGTGTAAACTTTAAATTTTAAAGTAATTTTTCTTTTTTTCATTTACTATTTTACTAAATAATTTTATTTTATGTATTGTATTTCCATTAGTGTGTGTCATACTCAAATAAAATAATTTTTTAAAAACTCAAAAAATTATGTCATTTATGGTCATCAGTAGTAGCTGTCATCGGCTCGTCAATCAACCATCATCAATAGATCGAACAGATGAACAGGACCGCTCGTTAATAATTGGTTGTATATTATTTTTTTATGCTATAAGTAAGAAAGATTTCTTTCAAATCAGATTACTTTAACTTTAAATTTTTTGATTTTACTAAAATAACGTGTCAGAAATTTTTTTAAATATTTTCAAAATCGATAAATTTGTGTTTGTTTACAAATTTCTTAAAATTAAGAAAATGGCCGATTTTAAGAAAATTTAAAAATTTGAATTTTAATTTGACAATCAAATGTATATAGTTTCTATCTGAAATACACCAGAATTGTTTAATTAATGGAAATCATAAATTTAATGATTAAAATTTTTTTTAAAGCTAAAATAAAATCTTCAAGAAAGGTTTTTCGTTGTAAAAAATTCATTTTAAACTTAAATATAGAAAATTTATGCCGAAATAGTGGAGATACCTAGTTATAATCAACCATATTCTTCTCTAATGTAACACAAACATATAGAGAGAAATACTGACACATTCAGAGTGCATACATCCATTCAGTTCTAGGACAATTTTAAATTCAATAAAGATATAGGAAATAATCAATATCCAGTGATTAGATAGCGCCAGATTTAAGGGTAAGCAGATCTGAATGAGAAATAGAAACAAATATATAATCTGATCCTTCTATATTTTCATTTATGTTCTGTATCTCTTCCTGATCATGAGCGATCATGCCTCTCTACCGATCGAAACAATGATCATCTTCCTGCTACCCCCCCCCAGTGCCTATTCTGCTATCCATTTACAAAAGCTCGTTTGGTAGGTTACTCGGTAATTTCCTTTGCATCAATTGCCTCAGGTATGTCTTGTGAGGTTCAAGTTCTCCAAGCCTACTTTCCTCATCATGCGTCCTATGATTTTTCAAATGTCTTTTTCTGAGATATAATATAACTGATACTACATATTATTTCAGCCCTGTTTTTATTGTTTTAACTAAATCTTCCTGTTTCTTAATATTTTGTAAAGCAAAAGGCTTCCCAGTATTTAAAATGTCTGTATGTGCTTGATGTTGATATCTGAAATTCGTAACTCGAAAGAGTCGAATGGTTGGATTCAACTGATTAAACTTTCGGGTAACTAGAGAAGATGACAACAAAAAATTTTCATAGCCCAGCTGAAAATATGTTGCATGTTCCTCTCAGGAATATTTATAGAATAAAGTCTAAAATGTTCTTGTTTTTCAGATTGAAAAGAAAATCATTATTTCAATTAGGGAGAAAAGTTAAACTGCCTATTTCTAAGGAAATTTAAGCTTCCTCTTGTTAAGGATGGCTGTGTTGTTGGTCTTTTTGGGAGAACTGTCGATGGATGTATTATGTAGTCTGGTTTGATCATTGGTTGTAAATGAGAGGAAACTTAAATACGACACCGAAATCCAAACGCCCATTGGAATGTCAAAGATGCGTTCAAAAAGCTAAAAAATTTGTTAAAAACAAATAACCCGAATTGTAAATCAGTTCTGCGATTTCCAATTCCGTCTCTAACATCGAAGCTTACAGCACCTGGGTCACCCATCTGAGTACTGACCAGTCTCGATGTTACTTAATTTCGGTGATCCCATGTTTAGACGTGATAGGGCCGTAAGCTAGATAGATAAGTTCATAGATAAATACAAACGTTTTGGGATAGCTAAGAACAGGTTTAGATAGTCCGATACCGAGAGAAAGAAAGAAACAAAATGAGATAGGTACGAATGGGTTGAGAATGAGTTATATAAAATGATAGATAGGTAAATAGAGGTCATAGATACATATACACCCTTTGAGATAGCTAAGAACAGATTTAGGTAGTCCGATAAAGTGAGAAACAAAATAAGATAGGTACGAACGGACTAAGATAGATAGATAGATAGATAGATAGATAGATAGATAGATAGATATGAACATACTGAAATAGATAATGAATAGGTTGAGATAGATTGAAAAGTGTAAGAAACTTATGTTAAACTGACAAGAATCAAATTATGCAAAGATAGATTGATTCAATCTGTTAACTGCCTGTATTATTTTGTTCTGAATTATAGTGGCTTATGCGTTGATAATGAGTCGAAAGCAAATTCCTTCTGGACAAAGAACAAGAGCGCCGAACATCTGATGCTCTATGAAACTGCCGTCCATTTGACAAATGAGACGAAGTCTGTACGCATTCATCACATCAAGCGTCTGTGCTCGCTTTCTTGAGCCACTTCATCGCGTTTCAACGTAAAAGACGCTTATATTTCAGCATATCACTTTCCTTTGAACATTTTCACGATAGCAATGAAATAAGATGAATCCTGCACCTGCAGAAATCATCCACGAAGAAAATAAATCCATCGCAATAAAGACACAAAAGAAATATAATCAAAAGCATGAGCTGTTTCCATCATCGTCTCTCTTTTTTCCAGACATCTACAGCTGCATTTCCCAAGTAATTCTGCTTTTTGGAACAGCGCTGATCCAGGGTGTTTCACTTCCCATTAGTTCGTAGAGGAAAACCTAATAGTCGACTTAATCGACTTAAAGTTAACAAACGCTATTTTCAAAGATCCATTATTCACAAAAGTTCCCAATCAGTCAATAATGATGTCTTATTATACAAATAACTATTTAGTCTATGTTACAAGTCACCATGGCCGAACGTTTGAGCGTCGTAACCTTGTTTAAACTTTTGATCATGCCAAATTATACGTTGTGTTCAAGAACCTATAACTAAGGTTCGCTCAGCATAGTCACAGTTAAACCAGAGTTGAGCTCTGTGAGTGGTGTACAAGCACAAATCTGCCTGAGCAGCATTCGCCAGTATGGACTGCTTATTCCCGTAAGAGTCAGGTAGGATTAGATACTATCGTTATGCAATTGTAATTGATCTAACGATGCGCAGGAAATGTAACGGTTAGCCACTCGGAAAAGGTAACTGACGATCCGAGTTCAACTTCCGGCCTATTGTGACACGTTCATGCGTACAAATAACACTGAAAGTTTCGAAGTCATATCTCTTCTCTCCGCTCCAAGTTATGGGTTAAAAAGCTGTGCAAACCGAAAGCGTCGTCTTAAGGTGGGAGCCAGTTTGAAGAAGGATGGGTTTCGTCTGCTTATCTTGCCCGAGATACGCCATTATTCCTATGGCCGGCGGAGCATGTAGCGCCAATACGGGACTCGTACTGTGAGGAATTAATCGAAATTAGAAATCAAGATAAAAAAGGATTTTTTTTTAATGTAACTTATAGATATTATAACTTTTTCTAGTAATTGATTAGAATATTTTTTTAATCATTTCACCCCAAATAAGGCAATAAAGTTGCTAAGGCACAAGGAGTTAGTGAGTGTTAGAGAATATGATAAAAAAAATTACTATTAAGGAAAGAGAGGAATAAAAGAAAAGGAATTAATAAGAGAAACAATAACGATTGGTATTGCATTTACATTTTTTGAAGATCAAAGTTGACTGGGAAGCAAGAAGCCAGAAGAGATTTCCACAAGCGTGGAGTGTGATAGAAAGAAACTGCTAGCATAGAACTGACGGTTACATCTGACCATTTCAAATGAAAAACGATGAGACGTTGCTGCCAATTTAATACTGTACTTAAATTCATAAAGTCTAGCTTCTACAGAGGAAAGTTCATCAGAACAATCACCATGAACGTATTTATAGAAAATGCACATAGAAGCTACATTACGGAGGCGGGAAACGGACTGAAGTCGTAATCTCAAATCAGGACCAATAAGATTGCAGATTTCTTGGATTTTATCAAAAATCTCTACATATATAGCCGGAGTACATGAAAAGATGTGGCAGAAATATCCAAAGTAATGGCAAATGGTAGACTTATGCAAGATAGATTCTGGTATGAAAAATTGTCTATCGCGACATAGGGAACTACCTTTTTTCTACTGTCGTAAGAATATAACCCATCAAGTAAACTGTGAAAAATACTTTATAAACATCATTTTTAAAGTAGAAAATGAGAAATATAAAAGAGAAAAAAACTACACAACAGCTACCAGATCAAAAATCAAGAGACACAAGAACCGAACCTGCTGTCATTAGACGAAATAGTTAGTTTACAGATATTCGCTCTTGCAAAATTTGATACTCCAAGTATAAGTTACTTTCTATGAAGCTCTCAGATTAAAATATTAAAGCTTTTATAAATATTTAAAATAGCTTCGAAGTAGATAATATAAAAAAAATATTTAACATAAAAACGTCATCTTGCACCGTAATCTGCATTATACAATTTCCAATGTTTACACTCGGACTATCGACTACAGTTTTGTTTTATACCTATATCACTAACCGACGGATTCCTGAACATGAAACACGTAATTTACAATCGTAAATTAAATATATTTTCAGTTCGAAATTTCCTGAAGGTTACTCGAATCGACAAGCATCTGATGAAGTTCGTAGTGCACAACGGTCTAAACTTTGTGATATTTGTGCAACCGGAGAGAGCTATGAAAGAAAGATTTATTCTACCATTTGTATTCCCCCATTATAGGCATTATCATATTCGTGATAAAATAACACCAAATTTCACGGAGGGAACGGAATGGCTGACAGGAAACAAGAATGTCAAACGTGCTTGGTCCTCAGAGAGATTTTTATACCACTGAGACATACACAAAAATATATATACATATTTACACGTGCTTCACGCAAAGATATACATCATATATATCTACACAGCAAAGTAGACTGTGAAGAGAAATAAAAGGAAGGGTCTTACATATAATATGAAGATACTATATATTTAGAACTCCAGATTCATCTATGTCCCAGACATATTTAACGAAGGTGAAACAGCGAGTCTTGGGTTTTTCGAAATTGAAGGCTGTGAACCGTAGTTCCTTTCTATATTTGGGAAAAATATATTACCAAAAAGAAACGCCACCGTAAGCTGTGGCATTTCCTAGACAAGACAAATTTAACATCAGCCCGGGTCCCTTGGCCCAGAGTAAAAATGCAATCGCTCGGTTAGGCTGCTGTAAATAAACTGAATGACTGACACTCTCGTCACTATATGAAGTGACGTCACTAAGCGGTCGTCATGTGACCTATGTGACTTATCTCCACCAAAGGTATATAATCGCTTTTTGTATCCCTTCAATTTCAACAAAGGCGAGGACAATAGTGCGAGTGGAAATAAGGTTAATTCATCATCCTAGAAACTCGGATAGCAATTAAGGAACAATTAATTATTCATCATACTCGCATAAAAGCAACGGTTTACGGTCATATAACGATGAAAACACCGATTCTCATACGATTAAGAAAGTTAAGTAATGTTTAATCTGGTGAGTAGCTAGATGGATTGCCGCTTGGCAGTACCAGGTGCTATAACCTCGGGTGTGCGGATGGTGTAATGGATAACGGCTCGAAATGTTCTAAATCTTATCAGGTCCTTTATATTCACTTATACGCAAATATCCTTGGGATAGGTACGAACCCACCTTTTTTTTCCCTCGCTATAGTTTAATTTGTAGGACTTATATCAGTAAATCATTATTATCTCCAAAAGAAATCCATACACCCTAAAATAAAACATGCCTGCAAAGGGTTGATAAACCGTAAAAAACAATTATTATTCTCATTTAAGCAAATACGACAGAAGCTCGGTTTAATGTGATTTCTCTCTTGTGTGTGTGTGAGGTTAAAGACAACAATCGATGAATCTTGCATATATTTTTGTGATTTTTTTTTGTCGAGAACATAACAAAATGTTCTTTATTTTAAGCTCTTAGTGCAATGGAGAGGCGCTGCATTTGAGACGGATTCTTAATAGCTTTGCTCGCTTTATTCGAAAACCAAATTACCTCCGTAGCCAGATAACGAAAGCATCACTCTAAAATAATTGACCTATTTTCACCATGTCTAGGTTAATCGATTGCATGCTGTTCAGAAAAGGAAAGAAATTACCAAGTGAATGATTTAGGGTTTGGTTTGCATACGCTTTTGTAAAAATAGAAGTCGACGTGCATCCATACCTGTGTGTATGGATTTAAGCTTCTCTGCTTTTGTGAAAGTTTCTTTTCTTTATGTATATTACATGTGTATGTGCTTAGACTATTCAGCGGCTGATTTTGTCAAACTCTAATGAATAGAATAGTTAATAGGCACATTATGAATGTCTTTTAGTCTGGCAGTAATTCTCATTTTATCGATTGCCAGATAGAGGCGCGGTTCTTTACCTATAATAACATTTTTTTTTCCATTTTGCTTTTTCCTCATTTACCCGAATCGTGTCTTCTGTCACCTGAATAGGACAGATCTATTCATTTTCGTGATGCAGTTCTTACATCATTCTTCTATTGTTAATCGTCTTTACGCTATCTTCAAAACACAATCTACAACACAATAGCTTAATTATTATTTGAGCTGCCACAGATTTCGTGTGTGGTATCAGCCCTGTTTTAGTGTTTGATGTAAAACGCCGAATGCAATGGCAATGTGCAAAACAAGAGAATTATCGCCTCAACTTCATTTTTTTTTTGTGAACGATTGCATTTAACAAATGGCCGCATTATCATGAGGTGACTCCGCGCGAAATTTGAAATATAAGTACAATTTAAACTAATTAATCGTTAGTAACAAAGCAGCTTATGAAAATCAATGAAAACTTTGAACGTAAAACAGTTGAGAATGAAACAGGAATCTATACCAGCAGTAATCTCATGGCAATTCACAGAAAATAAGGAAATAAAATAAATGGAGTAACGTAATCGCCCACGTAATGAATGGAAGTGATATTAATATCCTTATATATATATATATATATATATATATATATATATATATATATATATATATATATATATATATATATATATATATATATATATAAATATATATAATAAAAGCTAAAATAACCGTTAGAACGTATAAAAATATGCACAACTATGCAAAAACAAGTAAAAATAATCAATTCAAATAAATAACTTAATTAAAAACTGTACACCCCCACCCGCCGCCAAAACAACAGAATAGACTACGGAAATCAATCTAAACAAATTTTAAATAACTTTAATTATCTTCCCAGACCAAAACAAACTAATAAGCGACATAAGTATATGACCCAAATTCTTTTTACTACATTAATAAAACAACAAAAAACCTAAAAGAATAAATAATACAAAATGAAAATGAAAAACAAATATAATAAATTAACCCAAACAAATAAATAAACATACAAGCCACTCCCGCAAAAATAACCGCCAGAATCGATTACCCACAATGCACCACTGACCCAGAAAAAAAAACAACATTCGCGACCTGACGATTGCGTCTAGCCTATCGCCTCTGAGTGTTGACTTCAATATTCACTTTTATATTCATATTTACATACGCTCTATCTCTGATATTGAGCACTTTATCCCATAAATATAGCATACCTTAAAACTATATTTCTTCATATATATATATATATATATATATATATATATGTTTATATGTTTTTAGATTGTAAGATTGTATTTGGAGATTATAATGGTTTATTGATACAAGTTTTACTAATTAATCTATAGCTGGGAGAGAAGAGGTGGATTCATACCATTCCCAAGGGTATTTGCCTGTGAACGAAACGAATATAATGAACTGGACTGGAATTGGAACTTTCCGATTAACAATTCCGAATGATTATACATTACATCACCTACACATCCAAGCTTACAGCATATGGTATTCCGAAGAGGTCACCCATCGTTGTTTCAGCGTAATATGGCCGTGAGCCAACGATTATGATGTTTTAAAAGCTAAAGGAGATCGGACTACAAGCACTCAAAAGCTTTCAGCAAAACTAGAATCATAGAAGCATAAAAATTAAAGATCTACACAAGCGTAAAAAAGATATATTCATTTGAAAGGGCTCCTGTTGATGAAAAAAGAAAATATTTTTGATACAACATGATATTAATCTTATCGCAAGTGAAAATCCAGCATTTCATTACGTCTAAATCGCTATGTTAATCTCACGTTTCGAATGTAAAGCGTGATAAGAGTATGCAAAAGAAAACAGTAATATATAGCTTGAGGTGAGATATATTTTTAAAACAATATGCTTAAATACTGTTTATGTCATGGTGGATATTGTGTATAAATGATCTATTAACTGTTTTATCATCTATAGCATCAAGTCAGAGGCATCTCATGAAAATCTATAAAAACGGAAAAGGAATTAGTTTCTTCGAAAATACTTATACTTCTAGGTATAGTTATTCCTTCTTCTTTATTTTTTTTACTAACGTTCTCTTTATACAAAGAGCAGGCGCCACCCTAGCTTTGAGTCTAATGATGGTGGTTTCTGTTTGACCGGTAAGAGTAAGGGACGCAGTTGAAGAGGATATGCGTGAAAGATAACAGTTAACCTTAGATTTTAAGAGCTAGTAACAGAGAGTGTGAAGAAGGGACTAAGCATAAACTACAAGAAAACTGAATGCGTGGTCATCAGTAAAAGGATGAGCCGGAAATGCGATTTTCAGGTCGGGAATACTAGAATCAAGCAGACGCAGAAGTTTAAATATCTGGGAAGCGTCTTGACAGAGGACGGTAAATGCGACACTGAGATCCGTAGACGTACTGGGCAAAGGGCATTACAAAAGCTGGTCAGGGTATTGCGAGACAGAAGGATTTCTTTGGTAACGAAGAAAATAACACTTGTTATGTGACATCTGTCCTTCTTTACGGCAGCGAATGTTGGACGATTTCTTCAAAGATGAAGAAGATTCTTGAGACGACGGAGATGTGGTTTTACAGAAGGATACTAAGGATATCATGGACCGGGCGTGTGAGCAACGATGAGGTCTTAGAGAGGATGCAAACAAGGAGGAGGCTTATACTAAACACCAGATACTCACGGGTCGAATAGAGGGGGAAAGAGACAAGAGAAAACAACGCGTGACATACCTGGCGGGCTTAAGCAAGTGGATGACAGAACGTGGTCTGGGGGAGGAAGCAGAGAGAAGGAACTTGTTGAGAGCTGCAAGGGATAGAGGGGGGTGGAGTGGTATGATCGCCTACGTCCTGAAAGGACATGTCACATAACAAGAAAGAAGGCAAATCATTTTATTACTCGTGATCAAAAACTGAAATTAGATACATTCTCAATTCCGATTATAATAGCATAAATTTACGAAATTAGGCATATGAATGGCAAAGAGGTAAAAGATTCGATCTAACGCCGTTTGTTCTATAGAAGGACATCATCAGACAATAATAATGTTTTCGTTGACGAAATCATATATGTGTATGAACAGGGATGGGAAATAACAAAAAACGAACGTCGATTATAATTCCCGCGAGAGAACTGGAACTATATCAGGACATCTGTGTAAGAATTTCTGGGTATTATAAACTTAATGTCTTCAGCAACCCTTTTTTACCACTGCTCATATTGCAATTTTTGCTTTTATCATACATGTTTTTACCAGAGCTCATATTGCGATTTTTTTGTTATCATCCCTTTTTACTGGCACTCCTTATTACTGGTTCCCATATTGTATTTATTTCTATGCTTGGTCGGCTCAGGAGATTTTTGTGGCCTAGCATATGTGCTGATCCCTGAAGTTTAAGAATTTTCCAATGGTGTTCTTTGTCTATGATCTCAACCTGATCCAACTGAGGGCGGTGATCTGCCTTTTCTTTCCATATGTGGTCAGCCACGCCTGATTTTTCTACTTCCCCTCATGTTACAGCTTTCTGGTGTTTTTGAAGCCTTACTTTAAGGGGGCAGCCTGTCTCCCTTTTATATTTCTTTCCGCATATGCATATGCTAGTCCACAAAAATCTCCTGTTTAAGGCAGTGGAGAACTTGGAGAGGGGAATTAACAAGAGATAGCTGATAACTGACATCCATTAAACATGGCACGTGGAACTAGAACAGTCTACCCCAGCGAGCGAAATAAAAGGGTTTAGTTCGACATTCCTACCACCTGAAGAAGGCCGGAGCGTACAACGGCCAAATCGTTGTAATAAATATGGCGACAAAGATGAGGACAATAGTCTGAATAATGTAAATAGTGTACATAATACCTCATCTCAGAAATATAGACAGATATTGAACTTCCGATTGAAGCTAACTTTGTCTTTCTGATTCTCTAGTGAGGCCTGCGTTCGTCTGATTCTTTCTTAGTATGACTCTTCGGTTTAAAATGGAAGTGTGTCTGCCAACCTGCAAATGCGCAAGCGTAAGAAACACTTGCGATAATGCCTTTAAATACGCGCCTCTTCATGCCAATGCCAGAGGTTAAATTGACGTGACAATCACAGTCACATCTACTCACCTGTAGCTTCGATCTTTGCACGGAAATTTGAGTAATGAAAACTGCAATGTGGCCATGTTCACTTCAAGAGGCCAAGATCGTATGATCATGTTGTATCTTGTTGCAAAAGCTGAGAACTCTTACTAACAAACTGTGTCTTTGCTAACTACATCAACCAACCCCTTCCTTTAACTAACATAACATTTTTACCTACATCTAATGGAAACTAATTTGCAGAATTATTCTTCAAACCTCATCTGAAATCTCTGGCTCCATGTCAATTCTTACCAGCAGTAAATTACCCGAGAAGAGGCTGGCTTCTATCGTGCCAATTTCGTTTACGGCAAAGAGAAGACTTCCAATTCAGTGAGCGTATAAAATCTTGACGCGTTAGATCAAAGGCAGAATGTTTGAAATCAAGGCATTTTTAAAGAAATCCAAAGATTTCGTTTCAAATACCGCTCGGTCGAAATAGGCTATCCTGTTAAGAAAGTCTCTGAACTAACGTCTTTAATTTACATGTCAGATATTTACGAATGTAAAACAGATGTTTATTAAAAGAAAAAAAGAGAACGTACTATAATTTACGGATGTGCAAACGCGATGACATAAACTGCTTGCGAAATACTTATGTCTTCTGAAAATAGAATTAGTATAGCAGGCAAATATTTCTTACTCGGTATACAGTCAATAACACGCCCAACTTGTTGGTAAAACAGAGCAATTCTATGCAGTAAGAATTATATATATATATATATATATATATATATATATATATATATATATATATATATATATATCACATTTATACATATATATATATATAATTTCTATCACATTTATATATATGTGTCCTCATGTTTGTCTATATTTCTGAGATAATTTCTTCAGGGGTTTATATTTAGTCGGACTTTATTTGTCCTCATCTTTGTCGCCATATTTGTCAGTTATCAACGTTTCAGGTATTAGTTCTCACTGTATAACCAGGAATTGAACTCTTCAGGTGGTTGAAACATTGGATCTAACCAACGCCTTTATCAAGGACACATGGCACAGTGGATAAAGGTTGGTTGATCCAGTGACAGACCCAAAGAAGGATGTTCAATTCCTGGTTAAGGCAGTGGAGAACTTTCAGAGGGAAAATTAGCAGGAGATAACTGATAACTGACATCCATCAAACATGGCACGTGGAATTAGAACAGTCTACCCCAGCGATCGAAATAAAGGGTTCGGTTCGAAATTCCAACCACCTGAAGAAGGCCGGAGCGTACAACGGCCGAAACGTTGTGACAAATATGGCGACAAAGATGAGGACAATAGTCCGACTAATGTAAATATGTGTGTGTGTGATACAAATGTGATATATATATATATATATATATATATATATATATATATATATATATATATATATAAAATAAACTTCAGAGACCGATGCAATTTGTGCATTAAAGAAAAATCTTAATAATAAAGCATAAGGATCCGGACATACTGCTGAACAAGCATAACGAGTTGATTTGTGAATGCAGACATAAAAACCAACCTCAACTTAACGAAGTATGTTTAGAAACAACTATTTAAAAGGGAAAATATTAATTTTGTTTTTGAAATGAATGTATGTATACATGGATGTTATGCTTGTTGATATGTACGCAGATGAACATTTATATGTGAATTTATCTATTTATATATATATATGTATGAACGTTTTGGATAAGGGTGCCTATGTGGATATATGTACTCTTTTAATTGTAGGCACATGTGTATGGAGGTATGTGTGTATATGTATGGGTATATATATATATGCATATGTGTGAGTATAAATATATAAGTATGGGGCATGTTTAAGTACTAACGTTATTTTTGGTGCTAGGTATCATTGTATATATGTACATATATATATGTGTGTGTATTTTGCATATTTGTGGATGTATGTGTACAGTCGTGTATCTGTGAATGTTTATAGGTGTATGTGTATGTATTTTGTGTGTGTATGTACGGATATATATATATATATATATATATATATATATATTTATATATGTGTAGTAATTTGAATATTAATCTACTTGTAATCTGTATATGTACGTAGATGTATATACATTAGAATTAATATTTGTAATATATTTGTGATTAGATGTATAACATTGTAATATAAATACATACGCATGTGTGGATAGTTATGGGTAGAATTTTTTATATGCTTTTTTGTATATAATCGTGTGTAGGTATGTAGGTATTTATGTATATATGTGTGTGTATGTGTATATATGGTTGTATTGTATATAAGGGTGTATATATGTATATGAGTATACCTATATGTATATATGTATATGTAGATGGATGGATAATTAGATAGATTATTGATATATATATATATATATATATATATGTATGTATGTATGTATGTATGTGTCTATACGTGTATGGAATATTTTTAAATGGAAGCACTTGGGTCATTCTCTTGGTATTTTAAAATTGCTTTTTCTCATTTAATGTTCTATAATTTATTTTGGAGAGTGTATTTTTATCTTCTTAAGGGAGTTTCATCTTAAAATTGATAATTTTAATTATGCCACTCTTTAACTATTAATAGTAATAATAATATTAACAAAATCCCTTTAATAATGAAGCACTTCAGAAGTCACCTAAAGTTAAACTTTAACTATAAAATCAAACTAAAATCTAAATAAATTTCAAACGTTAAAATATGGGTAACGATTGAGAAATGTATGTGTGTATATGTAATTTATGTATGAAGATGGATGAACATTTGTGTATATTGTTGCACGTGTGCCTATGTGTGTATTTGCACATGTAAATGGACGTATGTATATGTGGATTTGCATGAATATGTTTTTGTGAGATACATATAAGAAGAAAACAAAATCTTTAATATTACCCTCAAATATTATTAAATAATGAAACCTAAACCTTAATTAAGTTTACCCATATAATAATAAAGAAAAATTGCATTCATAAATTAGATTAAAATAAAACTAATATAGATGTTATTGTTACCAAAATTTTTTACAATATTATGAACGTACAACTGGTCGGGTAAATAAACTATTATAATTCTAAATATTTCTTTAATATGTTCTCGATAAATGTGCTAATAAAAATATTAGTTAACTTATATTAAATCCCTAATGTGCTAATAAATATAGTAGTTAACTATACAATTTACTTAAAAAACTAAATGTTTAAATTCATAATATTCATCATTTTTTAGACATCTAAATTTCTATCAAGCATTGAAATCTATATTTTACATAATTTTGTTAAAACAAAATTACAGCCTTTTCGATTAACTTCCCTCTCCCCCTCTCTCTTTGCCGTAACACTCATTTAGATATATCTGTATTACTTGTCTGTCTCCTCTCTCCTTTCCATTTTTCCTTTTCTTTTCCCCCCACTACCCTCCCATTCCTATATATCATTTCCGTTAAGTTAACCATCTAAATAGGTCACGATTAGGTCACTCCTCCTATCCCAATATAAAACATGCATAAGAGAAATATGAAATTTACCCCTCTCTATACTATACCTTGTCTCGTTGACTACAACGATCACCCTCCCTGTTAAATTACAAAAATTACACTACCCATCAATTTCTAATCCCACTTTCCTTTCATTTCGTTGTTGGAAGTGTTACCTGATGATCCGAGTCCTTCAAAAAGGATTTTGGTTAAATAAATTATTGTAATGGTAATTTTAAAGTGGTCTTTTTTTTCATTAAATATATATATATATATATATATATATATATATATATATATATATATGTGTGTGTGTGTGTGTGTGTGTGTGTGTGTGTGTGTGTGTGTGTGATAGAAATTATTAGGAGGATTTGATAATTATAATTAAGACTCAATGAATTACTTTCAGACTCGATGAATTACTTAATTATATATATATATATATATATATATATATATATATAATTATATCTTAATTATTAAGTCTTAATTATTAGACTCGATGAATTACTTAATATATATATATATATATATATATATATATATATATATATATATATAATTAAGTAATTCATCGAGTCTGAAAGTAATTATTCACACACACACACACACACATATATATATATACATATATATATATATATATATATTGTATTTGTATTGTAATGGTAATTTTAAAGTGGTCTGTTTTTTTTCATATATATATATATATATATATATATATATATATATATATATATATATATATATATATATAAGCAAGTGTACATGGATATAAATCCGATAGAATGAAGAAAAATTTGAAAACAAACAAAAATTTAAATGTAGTTAAAATGAATTTTAACTACATTTAAGGATTTTTGTTTGTTTTTTTCAAATTTTCTTTATATATATATATATATATATATATATATATATATATATATATATATTTCTGTTAGGCCGAAAGTATGGGGTGTGAAATTCTCTGAATGATATGGTATCCATTTGTTCAGAAATAGAGAAAAAGTTAGATCTTTATCGTTATAGCGTTAATTCAAAAATTTAATCAAGTTACCTTTGACTACCCGCTATTATATACGAACAGTGGAGGTGGGCACATGGCGCAAGTGAACAGAGCGTAAGTCAGTTTTTATCGTGATTTATCTCGTCCCGATTCCGGTTAAAGGGGTAATATGCGACGTAGTATCCAAGCAAAGGTTTGTTTGGGTTTATTTTGTTCTACGGCATATCAACCTTAATGGTTTTATTTAATGCCGACAAGATTTTTTAGGTTGGATTCGTATGAATAGAATATATATTCTTTGTAAGAAACCCGTTTGTAGATCAGTTTTCGTTGACGTATTTTTTTTTTTAAATAGTGTTTTTTGTCGAAAGCCTGGTTTATTGTTTATTTATAGTATTTTTTTAAAAAAATGTATTGCTGGTAATATTATTTTTATACTTTCATAGTATTTTGGCACCAGTTTGGGGTTAAGCACTTGCCCATTCCTGAACCCTAACAAGTGCTGCCACCCTACCCAAGCAAAGCTGATGAAAAAACCCGATAGGGATCTTTCTATGCCCTATTTTGTTTTTTTTTTTTTTTGTTTTGTTTTTTTGGGGGGATTTTTCTTCTTTTTTTTTCTTTTTTTGCCTAATAGGGATAATTTTTTTATTAATTTATTTATTTTATTATTTTGTCGCTGCCACATTACATCGCTGTCGTAAATCACCGCCGTGAACTGGAAATTGTAAGCGGAGTATTGGTCCGCATTCCGTTTGGAAAAGGCTGCATATCTTTTTATAAACATGCATGTGTTTACTCACTTTTCGATATTTTCCCGCAGTAAACTATGACTGTGTAGGAATGCAAAAGGCGATTATCTCTATTTGGTTGAGATGAAATCATGTGGGCATCGTGACGGCCGCTTAGTGACGTCACTTCATAGAGTGACGATAGTGGTGATTCCTTGAGTCAGCTTCCATGTGTCAAAGCGTATAATTGTTGCTTTAGTTGAAGCTAAATCTGCCCCCAGCCACATGATGCAGCTTACAAGCCTGTGGCAATGATTTGTATGGAAATATATTTTCACCAGATATAGAAAATATCTCCAGCTCGCATTCCTCAATTTGGGTAAAAAAAAAGTTTGCAGAATATGTCCTAGAGAGCCACATAGCAGATAAATTTGGCCAGCTCGTATCTGAAATCCTAAATATGTCATCTCCAGAAACAAAAATTATTTCTGGCATCTACAGTTCTCGTTAAGAATTATTATGCGTAAAACTATCTTTTGTTCTATTTTCACACCACTTGTTGTTGCATATATGGTTATAGTTTTTCTGAGTGGGAGATATGTAAATATGTACATATAATTTCGTGTTCGACTTAGCAGCATAAAACTCTCTCTGAAAACATGTTTGTCATTCCTTTCTTTTAAGCTATTTCCATCCGTGCAATAAGGTGTTATTTTATCATGGATATAATAAATGGGAGAGGTGTAATGGTTAGCAAGCGTGTCTCGCTAGAACAGTTACTACTGAGTAGTGATTTTGATCCTCACTGGGTGCCCACTACTTTCGGCCTTGTGCCACATCTAAGCTACGCTTGAAAAATCACTATAACAAATGGGAGAATATCATTCCTTCAAGCTATTATTTAATGGTGTATCCGACGCCGTGTTATTGTCACCCATCAACTTTGTCATTTTTCATCGGTTTTGTTATTTTAATTTAAATCTCACGACACATCTAATAACAGTCTCTGACATACAAAGGAGTCGTGACTCCCAGACTGAGAATCACTAATATGTTACGGGGATACAGATACCAACTAAAGAAGCTTCGAAGTTAGTCGACATGAAAATAAAAATTAAATTGATCCAGCTAAATGATAGATCACTTCAAAGATGAGTTCTTCATCTCGTTTGTTGTTGTAGATCAAAGTTGATAGTGCGAGTCATAATTAAATACCATGCGTAATAATAATATTATTTTTAAAACATTCAGAAGAAGAAGAAAAGAAAACCAGTTTTGGTACATCTCTTCACATTCGATTTGGTTGAAAAAAAAAATATCGATATGGTCGTTAAATTGACAAATGACTACCCAACCTAGGGCAGATATTCGTCATTTCTAACGAACTGTCACTTTAACGACTCCGGGGCCGGGATTATCCCTTTTCTTGTCTTCGGGCAAAGATAGTTCAGAGAATTGATTCATATATTCATTATCGGATCGGAAGCTGTCATTTACACTGAAAATGACAGGGTCATGCATCACTGCGAATACGAGAAAATATTTGCCTCTACAGAAACATATGCGCATGTGGTGGGAACTAACTATAAGCACAAATCTCTGTCATATTTGCCCTTTTCTAGAGGCAAATAAATACCAATATCTATTTGAAATTTAAGAGAATTTATCATGCAAAACCGGGTAAGAATTCATAAAAGTAAATGATATAAGGCCAAATGTATAGACAAATCCACATGAGGAATCAAAAAGTGAATAGCTCCTCCGTTACATTAAATAAATGTGACCCTAATTTTTATAATCAATTTATTGACTTTCCACACTCCCTGAAGCAGAAGGATGAGAAGGAAACGACCATAAATATTAGATAAAACGATAATAGTAGATTTGAGAAAACTATTTTCGTGAGAAAAAAATGTGTTAAACGATTTTATAAATTTAACGCTAACTGTTCGATTTTGGTTTGGTTTGATTTGGGGTTTTTACGGTATATCAACTCATTGAGTTAATTAATACCGAAATTTAATATTTTTCTAAATAAAATCTTGTATTTAAAGTGTCAAAATAGTATTATATATTGTAAGACTGCTGTTCGTTATCGCCATATTTTTAACTTTTAATTATATTTTAAAATTCATACCAGTTTCTAAAAGAAATTAAACTATGTAAAATGAATCAGCATTTTGAAAATGTTCTTTTACGTTTGTTGCTTAATACTATTTTAAGTGGACTGAATCAAAATTGTTGCAGTTTGTCAGTATATGTTTTACGATGAATGGCTCTTGGCATACCACACATACCAGAGGATCTTCCATTTTTAGGATAGACGAATGGGTTATGGAATTATGGAGCCTGAATATAATAATTTCTCTGCTAGTTTGCCGTTTCTCATGCTATTCTCTAATAGTTGGTTTAATTTTAAACAGTTTATTGTTTGGCAGGAGTTCCATCATCTCTAATCCTTTTTACTATAAACAATTGGTTATTTAACTTTATAAAAATGTATTGCGATATCATTGCTCTAAAAATGTATTTTTATATTTTCATAGTGTTTGACGGTTAACTATTTACCCATAGCTGGGTCCCTAACACGTGCTACTACTCCGGGTCAGGGTGGGCCTGCGAACGACAGCAATTAGGAGGTAGTTCAACTTTCCTAGGAGCCTCCAATCTCTCGATCAGAGACCTTGCTGCCAGATTTAGTCTATCGTCATACCCAGGACTACAAACTGTTCGATCAAGGAATCTCAGAATTCAAAGCCAGTATTATTGAAATGAAAACATTACGTTAACAAACGTCTGCGTGTAAACACTAATAACCGCTGTTCCAATTTCATGGCTTGGAAATAATTTCCAAATAATATTTATTCAAAATAATCAGATGAAAAAAATTCAATGAATATTTTTTTATCGACACACTACTCAATAATTTTCTTTTTGCACTGAGAAGAAATGAGACAATAACTAGATTGCCATTTAGTACCAATTAAGAGTCTGTCTATATTTCTGAGATGAGGTATTATGTACTTTATTTACATTATTCGGACTATTGTCCTCATCTTTGTCGCCATATTTATCACAACGTTTCGGTCATTGTACGCTCCGGCCTTCTTCAGGTGGTTGTCCTCAAGGACACATGGCACAGTGGATAAAGGCGTTGTTTAGATCCAGTGAAAGGACCCAAAGAGTGTGAGTTCAATACCCGGTTAATGCAGTGAAGAACTTTCAGAGGGAAATTAGCAGGAGATAACTGATAACAGACATCCATCAATCATGGCACGTGGAACTAGAACAGTCTACCCCAGTGGGCGAAATAAAGGGTTCAGTTCGAAATTCCAACCACCTGAAGAAGGCCGGAGCGTACAAGGGCCGAAACGTTGTGATAAATATGGCGACAAAGATGAGGACAATAGTCCGAATAATGTAAATAATGTAGTACCAATTAAGTATGAAACATGCATACGTAGGTAATAATGTCTTTGTTTTTATTACAACCCATTGATATTAAAGCTACTTAATTTATCTATTTAGGTACCTACTTCATTGACTGCAGTAATGTCCTCAACCCTGACACCGGGGTTCATTTTAAACCCCAATTTCCTTTCCATGCCCGCATCGTATTTGCTTCGTCATGGTTACATACTATTCTGAATTTAGAGTTGTCCTTCTGCTAGACTGGTTATCAATTCAGTCGACCCGACTACTGAACCTATACCTAGCAGGAGTAGAGACTGAACCTGCCCAAAAGTATTTATAACGAACCCGACTGGAATTTGAACTCGATTTACCGAGCCACTAAACATTGCACTATCTGCAATTCCTCTCTCTTACATAGATTGGATCATTTTTTGCACAGTCTTGAGGTTGACTTCATTAATCACTGAATATTCTAAATTTAACTGAAATAAGTTGCGGCAAATTTGAATATGCAGTTCATGTACTAAAAAAACGTAGACGTAAATGATTATCAAGGAAAAAATTCTGAAAGCGTTACTGATAGAATTATAACAGAGGACCGGGCCCCTCGCGGTAGAATACATCGACTTACTACTCTTTACCCCATACTACGTTAGATCTTTGAGAGAACAAACAGATGATGACTTGTCGACGTTGTTCAAAGCTACAACGCAGTGGGCTGGATTATCAAGAGTAAAAGTTGGAGAAGCAAAGTAGCTCGCATCGTCAATGAATTAAAAGCAATGACAGCTACTTTCAAATTTTAACTCTGCGGTGGGGGGGGGGTTGTTACATCAACATTTTTAAATTACTCGTAACTTGTTTCTTTTGCTACCGCCCACTACTCTCCTGACTCAGTGTCGGAGTGTAGCATGCGGTGTGGCGATGTTCTACCTCAATTATCGTGGGTGGCAGACGTCACTTTGGCCTCTTTGGTTATTCTGGAACTCCATCTGACTTACGATGATCAGTTTTCATTATTATTATTATTATTATTATTATTATTATTACACTTTCAGTCTTGTAATTATGAGCTTAGCTAATGTAATATATTTATATCCATGGAAATATATTGTTTCTACTTTTGATGAATAAAACTTCTCTCTGTTATTGCATTGGTGTGTTACGCCTTCAATTTACAACATATGTTAATGCAACAAATTTATTAAAATTTTCATTTCAATGAACAATTATATATTCCGTTCAAGTTTTGATTTAATTTATATTGTAACAGATTGCCTGTTTTTTTTTATTTTTCCAATATTATGACAATATTTTACATAATTGTAATATTATGGACATTTTTCTATTGGACTGTGTAAATACCCCAGGGGACTATACATTTTCGGAAATCCGAGGTACTTAACGCAGGGTTAAGTCTATTTGTTAATCACTCGTAGAATTCTTCAAGCGTCAAAGTGTTCAAGGAGATATGTGATCTCTTAACATTTCCTAAATCTAGCTGATCTAAACCGAAACGTAGTCGCTATCTTTTTCGATTAGAAGTGGCAACGAACACGTCATGACCGCACATAATCTTGACGATTTTAACGCTGGTGTGAACTTCAAGAGTCTGCGTTCTACTACTGCCTCTTCTCAAATCTAGCAGAATATATAATAGATGTCGGAAAGGGTCCTTGAACAAGGATTCGCACTGGATCTAAAACATTTATCTGAATAAATATCTTCTGCGCATTTTTAAAAAATCGCAGAAAAACAAGCGTATTTTATGTCAGGTCATCCCATAAGTTCTGTTCGAATTTTGAATAAAGAAAACAAGTGACCAAATGTTACATTTAATTACAGATTCAATCAACAATGTATTTTCCCTGATTATCTATGACTTCCTTCCATCTATTAACAAGCTTATTAATTCCATTACTGTAAAAAATTTTTGGCTTTGATTCGAAGAACTCACAAATGTCAGTTTTAACCTCTTCCTGTGTTACAAAAGCTGTTTCTTACAAATGATTCTGTAAGCTACGAAACAAGTGGTAGTCTGAAGGAGCAAGATCGGGAGAATAAGGTGGATGAGGAATTTTCTCCCAACCAAGTTCTTCAATCTTTTGTGACGTGATTCTTGTTGTGTGGGGTCGCGCATTGTCCTGATGAATCATCACCTCTTTTCGTTTCACTAGAGCAGGTATTTTTTTCCTGAAAGCTTGGTTCAAACGCTCTAATTGCTGACAGTATATCTGAGCATTAATTGTTGCATTAGGTGGTAAGAATTCAAAGTGGATTATTCCTTGGCGATCCCACCAGATTGAAAGAAGAACCTTTTGCCCATGAAGTTCCCTTCTCGGCTGTGTCTGGGGTCTTTCCCCTTTACCAAGCCACTGTCTACGACGCTTAACATTTCGATAAAAGATCTATTTTTCATCTCCAGTCACAAGTCTATCCAAAAAAGGTGAAACAAGTTGGCGAGAATGGAGAGAAGAGCATATGTCAACTCGGGATTTGAGGTTGTTTTCTGACAATTCATGAGACACCCATTTTCCACGTTTAGGATATTTTCCAAGTTGTTGAAGATGATGATGAACAGTTGCATGGTTTGAACTGAGAACCACTGCCAATTCCTCAACTGATAAAGCAGGATTTTCTTCAAGGGCTTCTTCAAGAAGCTTTTCATCAAACTCAACTGGACGTCCGGTTCGATCTTCACCTTCAAGAGAGAAATCTCCACTTCTGAATTTTGCAAACCATCTTCTGCAAGTTCTTTCATTCACACATTCCTCTCCATAAATTGAGTGAATGTTTCTAGCCGCTTCGGCTGCTGAGTTTCCTTTCTTGAACTCATAAAGTATTATGTGCCTCAAATGATTCTTGGGTACTTCCATCTTAGCAGGGTTTTGATCAAACAAAATTTAATTTTATTGTTCTCTGAAATAAAATTTGATCAGTTTAAATGCATCTAAACATAAAAATAATGTTCAGCTCCATTAGACATTATAAAATACTGTTTAAATTTGGTTCATTTTAACAAAAAGTTAAAATTCGGACAGAACTTATGGAATGACCTGATATATTCCAAGGGGTAAATGAAAAGCATTTCTTTTGAACTTTTAAGGATTTTAAATATTAGACACCAGCTATGAACTTTGGTTCAGTCTGTCGAGCTAATCAATATATACAATTTCATGAGTCTACCATTCGTCCATGTTCTGAATATTGTTGTCAAATCAGGTTTGGTGTTTCTGCTATGTTTCTGGAGACACTTGAAAAACTCCAAAGAAATTGTAATGCTATTGGTCCTAACCTGGTATCTTGGCTTCAGTCATACTCTCACCGCCGTAACGTAGCTTCCATGTGCATTATATTCAAAGATTTTCCTGATAATTGTTTTAATGAACTTTCCTCTTTGTTACCTCGACTTTACGAATTTAAGAGCAGTACTAGATTGGCGGCTAGGTCTCATCATTTTACTATCGAAATTGCTAGACATATCCATATCCATGCTAACGGTTTCTTTTCTAGCACTTCTAACTTGTGGAAATATTTTTGGGATTCTTGCTTTCCGGTCAACTTTGATCTTCGAAAAATGAAATGCAAAGTCAGTCGTCATCTTCTGTCTCCTTAATTCATGTTCTTTTATTACACTGTCCCCTTAATAATATTTTATTCGCAGTTTCTTTCACATACCCCATTGCCGCTTTATAGCATTGCTTGGGAAGAAATGATTAAAACAAGCTAAACGACATATTATTAATAAAAGTCAGAATCGTCAGTATACTTATTGCAGATCCTACAATCATACGATTCTGTATTCTCACTCGAGTAGGCGAAGGTGTTATTTTTAATCTATATCCTTTAATAAAAGCCGAAATTCTTTGGTCAGTAAGCTGATCGCTGATCCTACAATCATAGAATTCAGCGTTCTTACTCGAATAGGCTAAGGCGTTAATTTTAATCTATATCCTTTAATAAATGCATACATCTGTTTGGTAAGTACGCTGATCGCTGATACCACTATCATAGGACTTAGCGTACTCCCCAAGTATTCTAAGGTGTTATTTTAATCTATAATCCTTTAATAAAAACTGAAATCCGTTTGATCAGTACGCTGATTGCTGATAGGATTCAGCGTTCTCACTCAAGTAGCCTAAGGTTCTATTTAATGTATACGCTCTAATAAAAACCGATTTTGTTTCAGCTTAACATACCTAAACGTGCATCTCTTACTTTGTAACAGAACCAGTTTCTAATAAGTATTTAGAATTGAATAACGTGATTTATATAATATATAATTTCTCAGAAACATTGCAAAAGCCAGGATTTTTTTTAAAAAAATGCCTCAACTAGATTTACACCAAAATCAATGAAAATCCGTCTGTTCGCTGAGGCTTGTAATTTTGAAAGTTTTCAAATTCTGGATGGTCAGTGAAACTGTTGATGCCCATTTTTCAATTATCAATACTATATTTAACTTCTAAATTATTCGGATGTAATTCATAGCGTTTCCTGTCTTGCTTGTGACGTCAAAATTACCATGTTCATAAATAACTCTTAAAAGAAAAACTAGTATTGAAGGGGGGAAAGAAGGAAAACAGAAATGCAACATTGCAGAACGAAGACAAATTCATTAAGAGGTAGAGGCGACAAAAAACGAAGCTAGATATGTGAGAAGAGAGGATAGACTGGGGATAGTAAAACTAAAATCGTCAAATTTTATGGTGTTAACATCGATTCGGAGTAAAAGAGAAGGCTATAAATAATTTTGGAAACAATGTAAATTCTCACCAAAGTCGAAAGGTTCACGCAAGTCTAGATCTGTGACCATTATTGTGCTGGCCCCAATAAATTCTAGTCTCGACAAAATTGATTGGTTCAGACTTTTGTAGTTCGGCTGGTTAGTTATTGGTCGATGTTTTTTTGTTCATTGGAACTTATCAAATGAAGAACTTAAGCAACCAAAGCCGAAACAAAGCACTCTGTTTCGCTCTCTTTTTATTCGACATTCAATTTTTCTATCCTGTGTATTATCTTAGAGGATCATTAGCGGGGTAGCAACGTTATATCAAAAAAGACCTGCTCACTATCAACGTCTTTAGCCACAGTGATTGAGTTAGTTATCATTGAAAATCCTGTTTCTCCGATAGTTTATTGTAAATTGTGAATGTAACAGCATGATGAAGAGAGATAATCATAATATCTAAGCCTGGTCAGTACCTAGATGGGATACCAGTTGCGGATATCAGATGCTGTAAGGTTAGGTGTACCATCGGTTTAAGCGGCAATGGCTTAACATTGTTAATCAGAGATGAGTTCCAATTCCAGTAGGAGTTGTTATATTCACTTACGAGCACTTACAAAGTTATGAATCCATCTCTTTCCCTCAGCTATGACTGGTATCCCTAAATCATTACTATCTCAAAACAAGTGAAGGAATCAATCAATCAATCAAAAATATCTAAGAAACTTTCGTTAGACAAAAAGCAGTAATAATTTCTTTAATTTGCCATGATGTGTATTAAGATGCTTGCAAAATGAGAAAGAGAATTAAGGTATTGATAGCCAAATTTTGGAAATCAAGATCTATAGATGACCAGGAGTTTAAAAAATGAACAAGAAATTAAGACTCACCAAACGCCTTGATTCTATGAAGGCTACCTGTCTGATAAAATATTCCTGATTGTTCTTAAGAACATTTGCTTAGAATTATCTCCACCTCTCGGCAATGTCGTTTATCCGCTGCCTGAAGGATAAATGTTTCCCAAGGATATGGGAGGTGTTTTCAGGAATGCAGCCGAGTGCTAATCTTCGTCGCAATATCATCCCATTAGCCTCCTCAATGTAATCAGGAAACTCTTTGAGTCTATGATCAAAAAGAAGCTCTTTAATTACCTCAAAAGAAAAATCCTTATAAGTAATTATATTCGATTAATTCATTTTCGATTGGTGCGTATCTTTTAATGTACACATTAGCTGCACTAATCGAGGGATTTACTGTATATATTTTTGTATATATTTATATATACTTTAATCAATCTCAGACTTCGATCGTACCAATTATAAACACACAGGTGGAGAAGTCAATGTGACAAACCTAAAGATATGGCAAAAGCGGGAATAATATTTTACTTACCTTCGTATAATTATCGGACGAGCTATATACCTAAGTTCCTCCAGATCTCTCCGTCACAGCTAAAACCGGCCATGCCCTTCAGTCTGAAACCAATTATCACCAAGCCCTTCATATTCCATTAGTAAGAAGGAATTTCTTTTCAGACAGCTTCCTATGAACACATGTTTTTAATAGGGTATCGACGGGATGTTTTCCTGCTCATTACCATCTTACCCTCTCCAAGCCAAGGTTCAACCGTTATCTTTCGTGCATATTTTCATAATAAACACTTCTTACCTCCCTTTCTCGAGTTCATACATTTCCAATAACTCTTTAGTTTAAGTGGATCTTGTATTGGGTGAACAATTGGTAAAGAAAAAACGAAAATAATACGTCTAGAGAATTAGCAGTATAAAGCCTGCTAATTTTTATATTCTTGCAATTTACATACATAAATACATACGCTTTGCATAGTTTGAATAAAAATAGTTAATCGACGTAATGTACCACAAATCATATATCTTATATATATATATATATATATATATATATATATATATATATATATATATATATATATATATATATATATATATATATTTTAAACTATTAAACTGTGTTATATGTAAAGTGCTGAATTTCAGGGACAGAGCTTATGTAAATACACATATAAAAGTGAACACTGAGATTAACACCGTTCTCGATCATTTCTCGACGAATAGTTTAAAACTATATTTTTATCATATTTTCAATACATACACACACACACATATATATGTATGTGTGTGTGTGTGTATAAAGATATATGATTTGTGGTACAAAATTTTATGACTGCCATGAAAAGACAATTTTTTATTACCAACCATGAGAATAATAGATAAAAAGTAAAACTGAAAACAGGCGAACCTCGCTCAACAGAGTCAAATTAGGTACCTCCAGGAAATCGCTAAAAAAGAGCATATCTTGATGAAAAAGACGCCAACCTTGCTGAAAACAAATTTTTATCGTCTAAATGCTTATGCTATTATTACGAGGAAAGACCAAAGTTTTTTCTAATTATTTTTTTAAAATTATTCCTTCTTTTTAGAACATTCTAAATTTTGATTAAAAAAAACTTTTTTTCTCTTCGTATCCACGGAACTAGTATAATAACATAGACAATTTTTAGCACGTTTCTTTGGTGTGACACCCATTAATTTGGAAAATCTTGCAAAAATAAAAATTATAGTCAGATGTTAATGAAATTTTCAGATACTATTCACAGATGATTGAAATTATTATAAATATGTGTTTTTATTAAAGTCATGCCAGAAATATTTTTTTTATATTTATTACCGCCCCACCCCACATAACTAATTTAATGAAAACGCTAGAATTTCGATCGCATCGGGTTTAGTGATTACAATAGTTAAAAGCCCAAGGCTTTGAGGAATGCAAATCCTGTTTTTTTGGTTTTGTTTTTTTTTTTTTAATTGGACCCCCTACCTGAAAATCAGCTCTGAATTGTAACATAAAAAACTGATTAAAACAAAGATATTATTTAATTTCAAATGCTTTTATTTGCTTTTAGTTGTTTTTATGAATATGGACAATATTTTCTGAAAGCAAAAATTTTTTCGATGAAAAATGAATTTTTGATACAATTATTTGTTATTTCTTAATTGTAATAGATTTTTACATTTAATTTAAAAAAATATTATAAAATTAGTTAAAAGCCCTATCGGGTTTCCTAAGTCTCCTTATGAGATAGATATTTTTTAGCGCGTTGTAAATTGTATCATTTTGACTAATCAAAAGATCTGCAGAAATTAAGAAATGTAATTTTGTGTTTATAATCGGGCTGTAATTATAAAATACGGAAGATCAACCAGAATACAATTAAGTTGCATTATTTGAATTAAGCATTGTTCTCCACTGTTAAGGCCTTCACTTTTGCGAAAGTGTGAAGAAGTTAATTTGATTTTTCAATTTCAACTGAGAAAAGTACATACAAGTATCAGTATCATCTTATGAAATTTATATAATCTTATTTTTATTTTAATCTCAATTATGACAAAAAAGACATTAGAGCGCTGAAAGTTTTCCTTAATAATGAAGTAAATAATTTGTTCACTTAAATGTAAATGATTTCACTTTTCTCCTTCCGCAGAATAAATTATCATCACGGAATCCGTCAATTTGTCATTCATCACCTATTAAGTGACGCGAAAGTTTATGACCTGCTTTATTTTATTTTCAAATTACATCTTTTCGGCGCGGAAGGTAAGTTAAGCTTGGTTCCAAATATTTTAAATAAACATTATAATTTCTGATTTTCTTAAAATAAGTTTTGAAAAAATGATAATTGATATTTAAAAGAATTTCAAAGTGAGATTTCCAGTTTTTTTATAAAATGAAAAAAAAATGGTCAATTTTGCTGACTCAAAAAAACAAAATTTTTAACGAAAATATCGGACGGGCTAGGAACGATTAAAAAAATGTAAAAAAATACCCCCAAAAGATTTTGATTTTTCCTCTTAATAATAACATAAACATTTAGACGATAAAATTTTGTTTTCGTCATGTTTGGCGTCTTTTTCATTATGCAATGCTCTTTTTTTTAGCGATTTCGTGGAGGTGAATCGAGATTAATAAATTATAATATACATATAATTATGTTTTTCAGTTCTACTTTTTAACGATATATAATTTTATATATCAGCAAACAGTATTTAGAAGAATAGTATGACAAATTGGAATATTTTTTCAATCTAGGCAAATTCATACATATATATATGTACATATATATTATATATATTAATTTATACACACGCAGACATATATATATATATATATATATGTATATATATATATATATATATATATATATATATATATATATATATATATATATATATATATCTCCTATTTATTAAAACAAGTGTATCCATTAAATATAAAAAAATATATAAATATAACGGTTATATATATATATATATATATATATATATATATATATATATATATATATATATATATATATATATATATATATATAAACGTTTATTTATATATTTTTTACATTTAATGAATACACTTGTTTTAATAAACAGGTTGTTTATTTTCTTAAGCAGTGACTACTTTTCTGGACAATCAAAAGTTTTAATAAAGAAAATATTGAGATTTGCTTTATTTTGAGTTTGGATTTCGATACCTGCCGAGAAATGTAATTAGTTTCTGAAACTTTCGCTAGCCAAATGTCAAGAATGCCTAGTCAAACATTAAGTAAGAAATAATGTTGGATTAAAAAATATATGAATTGTCTGTCTGTCTATATATATATATATATATATATATATATATATATATATATATATATATATATATATAAAGTGATTACAGAAACTTATAATAAGCGCATTGAGAGAGGGAAAGATTGTCTACAAATCAAGATAAATTATTAAGAAACCGGAACATTTCGTTACAAACAAATAAAATATTATGTATGTGATGCCAATCATCCTATACAACAACGAATGCTGGATAAATTCTGGATGAAGATAAATCTTGAGACCAAAAAATGTAGTTCTACAGAAGGATACTGAGAATATAATGGATGAAGTATATGAGAAACAAGCAGGTTCCAAGAAAATGGCCACAATAAGAACCAGAAAAAGACAGTTGACATTTCTAGGATACGTAATGAGGAAAGAAGGCTTTAAGAGTTTAACACTCCCAAAATATGTTGAATTCAAGAGGTCCAGAAAAATTCATCGAGTAACCAACTTTGTGCAAGTGACTGGCAGCGCAAGGCCTGGGAGGGATAGTAAGAAAAGAAAATCTTGCTTCAGGAAGGAGAGGATGTTGTAAATAATCATGATCACCTGCTTTCTTAAGCGAAAAGGCATATGAAAGACGACAAATCACTTCATCATAATGAAAATTTCATATTTTGCAAGAGTAAATTCATATTCTGTATAAATGCGATTTTATTTTCATATACCAATCGAAAGATTAGGACTTTAAATTCTTTTCCTATTAATAAACTTTATCCAAAGGAGAGTGTTGAAATATCTAGAGCATATAATAAGGGATGATATCTTAGGACATTTGACAGGGGGTAGAGCGTATTGAAAGTAATAGGGAGAGAGGTAAGCTGCGCATGATCTGTCCAATGAGTTTGGGAAAATGATTAGAACAGGGTTTAGGAGAACTACAAATGACAGGATACTATTGAGAACCACCATCGCCTACATCTTGAAGGGACACAGGAAGAAGAAGACGAAAAAGGCGATAACGAAACTTGGCAGTGATATATTCAAGAATATTTTCTTAGATTATGTATCACCTGCATACAGTAGAAATATTTGGTCATTTTCTTCTTTTTTTTTATTCAAGAAAAAAATAAAAGGAAATGAATTAATATTCATTGTCATGTTCATCTAGGTTTTCCAATCGTCTCTTATTGGCTAGAACAGTTTTTTAATCAGCTTTCTTTGTCTTGGCCATTTTTTTTAATTTAGAAGGTAAAAATAAAACAATATAATTTCCAATTACATTTTGTAGATTCAGGAATCAAATTCAAATTTACTATTTATATTATTTCTTTATACTTTTTATATTGTTTAACGGAGATATCAAGGAATGATTATTAGCGGAATATAAGGCTCAGGATCCATTTTATGTAGAGGTTTACTCAATGAGATTCTATTCGTACAAGGCTTGAGTTAGGGGCGTGTGTTTTATATTATTAGGATATGCATTATGAATAACGTTTGACCTTAGACTTGAAGAAGTTAAGATTGTAGTAATCCCAGAAGCATCCTCTCGGGAGTTTGTTCTAAAAATAGCAGTGCTTGGAAATAAACTGAGTGGAGCTTCCTCCTCAACAATGGAATAGGAAGGGAATGAGAATGGTTCGCTTCTGTTTACATGTCATGATGGAGGTTAGCTGTAAATATCTTAACTGGGAGAATTAAACAATGTAGCTCGTCAGAACTTTTTTCATGCAAATAGCACTAGAATAATGAGACGCTTGCGACGTTTAGTCTGTGGTAAAAGGGTTGTAGGATGGAAATATATCATCACACATACACACTTTGAGCTCTGTCAAGGCGGGAAAGAGAGGATCTGATAGCGCCAAGATAGATATGACAGCAATGTTCAATTTTTTATCTGATCTGACTAAAATGGCATGGCAATTGTGCTGAGGTACTTTTTGGAATGGCATAGGGAGCCAACCACTTTTTCTATCACCTTTCGTTTATATGAGTACCACTTGTGGTCTCTGCTGAAACTGCTAACTAGTAAATCAAGGAGCAGCCCTGAAAGTACAACCGTTCCTCTTGATTCATTGACTGATTCGTTTTTACAGTTTATCAAACATCTACAGATTATTTAAAGCCAGAATATATTTTAGATTGTAAGAATTTTCGTAGGAGTAATAATGATTTAGTAATAAATGTCCTACTAATCAATTCGTAGCAGGGGAAGGAGAAGAGGGGAATTTATACCTTTCCTAAGGGCACTTGCCCGTAAATGAATATAACGAACCCATCTGGAATTAGAACTCGACTCTCTAACTTACAATTCCGAGTCGTTATCCATTATATCACGCGTACGTCCAAGCTTACAATACCTGGTAATCCCAAGCTGTCACCCACCTAGGTCTTGACCAGGCGCGACGTTTCTTGACTTTGGTGATCGTAAAGGAGCTGGTGTTTAAACGTGATATGGCCTTAAGCCCAATTTATCTTGAATGGTAAGAATTTAGGGTCAGCCCGTTGACGATGAAAACTTTATAGTTTGATTTTTGATGTATTGAAAGTTACAAGCCAGTTTTGCCCCTTTGGGCTGATCAAGATGCCAGAATCTGGTCATATGACCGCTGAACTAAGAAATGTAAGTGCAATTAACCTTGATAACCTGTGTCGCAATGATATCTGTTTTATTCAGCTTACAGTAAAATATAATGGTGGATAATTTAATGATAAATATCTTAAAAATCTATGTTACACGTTTCTTTGTTCGAAAGGAATTTTTCAATCTTTTCTTCCTTCGAAAGGATTTTTTCAATCTAAATAATATTTTTCGATGGTGTCATGTTCATTGTAAAATAAAAAGAAATCTGGTAAAAAACAGCTTAAAATACCTGTTCTAGTTTAATTGACTGGTTGGTTATATAATGGCTGTGTCGGTGCTGTTAACTTCCTGTGTGTAAAATGGAATCAGTAACATTCACTTTTATTCTGTTATTCAAATCAGCTCGGAATATGGATAGATTTTCTTTAAAAAAATATCAAAGTACAAAAAATCTCTTCCAAATGATAAAAATCAGAATCAAAATAAATTTGAAATAAAAATAATTACATTTGTTTAATGCAAAGTGACGAAGTATTTAATATTCAGGACATTAAATCGTTACAAATTAAATTTGTTCAACTGCTTTAATCAAAAATCAATTTCAGTCTCCAATTAAAGTGAATAAAATCATCGTCACAAACTGAAAGGGTCTTCTTTAGTTTCTTCTTTCTTTTTGCAGAGTTAATTTTCTAACCTGGGAATTTTGTTTTGATATTGCAGTGTCACTGTTCTTTTGTTATTTTTTACAAATCATCTATGAAGAAGTTTGCGTCACGAACAAGATTTCATTCAAACGAAGTTGTATGAATTGCTGTTAAAAGTCAAGTAGAATCGATAATTGGTAATTGATTCTGCAGAATGACACTTGGATTAAGACCCTCGTTATACGATTCGAAACTTGCGTTGAACTGTTTCCGCTTTTAATAGTATTTTGAAACCACACGTTTAAAACAAAAAAGAAAGACTAACAGAGAAAATAAAACTGCACCAAAGGAATATTTTAACTGGTGATCCAGTCATTAACATTAAATTGCCTTATTTACATTATACTGATTCTATCAATTATATCCATCTTCTACTACTGAATATTTTTATTCGTTTACGTAAATTTGTATTTCCTTTTAACTGACCATGTATCATAGATCTGTTATCATATAAGAAAGTTTATCAAAATAATTAATTATAAGCAGCAAGAGACATAATGGTGTATTGTCTTTAGTGCTTAACTTGGTATTGAATAATATTAGACGCGTTGAAAGGGAAGAGAATGATTTGTTACCAACGTTACAATCAGTTCCTGAAGATATAGTCAGAGCTAAGAAGAGTTTCTTTAAAAGAACGTGCTTATTTAAGAACTCTAGTTATATCTCTATTTGAAATTTCTGTTTTTTTTAGTAGCGCGCCAGCCTATAAAATATACCACATAAATACATTAATCAGGATAGGAAACATTTACTCAGCTTAACCTAGTCTAAATCAAAAACTACAGATATCGTGCTCTAGTAAAGTCCAAACACATATTTCATAACGAAATACTAGGCGTGCTAAACATTACTCCCAGAGAGAATAATTATGTGTCGCCTGTTTTAGTGCCTATCTGTTTTATTGTTTACTCTAATGTTTTTAACATTCGACGATATTCACAAGATTTGATTTATCCGTTATCTTTTAACTACTTTGTGTTTCATTTGTGCTTTTGAAGATATTATCACGAATTATATTCACGCCAAACATAAAATTTCTTACCTTTTTTATTCGATTTACCAAATACTTTTCATTATAATTTAGATACTATTTGATGTTATATAATTCATTAAAAACTAGGATAATTATCTCATTTATAGTTCTATATTTAGCAAACTACTCTGGTTGAAATTTTTTTATAGCGTGTTTCGATTCTCACTGGAAAAGACAATATTATTAATTTTTCTCAAACTTAAATATTCTTTGTAAATGTTTCTAAAATTGTGTATTTCTCTATAATTTAGGTTATTGGTGTTCAAGTTTCGGAAAAAAAAGAATAATTTATTTTAATAAATTTCTGATGGGTAGAAAATTTATTATCGCTTTAAAAACGGAAATTTTAAAAGATATTAAAATAATTTATTAGAGCGAGCTCTTTTAATTTTACCCCTAAGTTTGACAAGAATATATAATTTTTTTTATTAATTCCGGAATGTGCCTGCTCTGAAAATACTGAAATAATATGTACAAAATATCCTTATGGCTTTAAAAACGGACATTAAAATATACTTTTTTTTAAAGCCATTGTGCTTATTTTCAAAGAAGCCAAGAAAATCTATTTTGTCTTTATTTTTGAGATCAGAAATTATTATACACTAAATTACTTGTTCAGATGCCTGTCTTTGTTAGCTATGCTACTCGTGGTTTTCCTCTGTCGCTGTCGCTCTCAGTGTGTCTTGTGGGTATCCAATTCTCCAAGCTTTCCTTTCCCAATACGTGTCCCAGGCTGTCTACATTTGATTCTAAATATATCTTCTTTTTGTTTCCATTTTCTATAAAACTTCCATGACGCTAACATGCGCCGTCCATGTTATTCGCAAGATTCTTATGTAGCAACACATCTTTATCCGTGAGAAGATTGTCTACTATTCACTGTTATATAGAAGGATTGATATTACATAACAGTTTCAGCAAACTTTTCATTGTTTTTAACGAAATATTTGTTTATAATTCTTTTAGCATTTGAGAGACATGTTTTCGACTACGATTTTCACATTTTCATCATCTGTTAACGATTACTTTAACAAACCGTTTTAATCACTGTCAAAATATCCAATAATTTTTATAACGCTGCTATTATTCTGTGTTATTTTACTTCTGATGACATCTGTAGATATTTGTGTCGGATTCTCGTTCGTAGTTTACTGCTTTATTCTTTCACTGTCCGTATGCAATTCAGCCTGCCATTGTCTTTATTGGCAATAAAGCGAATTCCTTCAGTGAATTAATGACAGAAACATTGTAATTTCATTTATTGCAACTGCTTGTCCTTTTGATTATACTGAGTAAAGAGAACAAGCATTGTTCATCTTGGTTGGACATCCGACAATATCACCTTCGTTTTCAGCAGTCATTGTACACAATGATCATACATTTTATCAATAATTAACAAGAACCGTTCGGAGCAAAATCAACGCAGTTTACGAGGATACAGTGGAGAGCAACACTGATTTAATACTAAATAAATAATGTATCTCTATAATAGTGACAGTTAACTGTTTCCAATTTCGTTAGGAACAATGTAAATGAAACTGTGTTGCTACGCAATATCAATCTTTATATATATATATATATATATATATATATATATATATATATATATATATATATATATATATATATATATATATATGAATAAAGGACAATTTACTCACAGATGAAAAAGAAGACTCAAGGTAACGAGGTGGTTCTTGGGAAGGATACTGAGAATACTACGGGCTGTGAGCTAAAGAAAGTTTAAAGAAAAATGAAAATTAAAAGGACACATATCTAGAATCAGAAAGTGAGTTGTAATCTCTGGGATACATAAAGAGGGTTTGGAGAATTTGACACACACAAAGATTAATGAAGTGTAGATGAAAACTAAGTCATCTACTTAATGGGCTTGTATAAATATAACCGCACTATAGGTCCTGGGAGGGATAGTAAGAGGGCAAACATTACTTAGAATTGCAAAGATTAGGAAATTGTGGAGAGTTATTATCTCCTATTTTTGATGGGACACGATGCCTAACTCATTTGAGAATAAATCAAATAAGACATTTTCAGATTCATAATCATTAAAAAGGCTATTTTCTGTCTGAATTTCTGGAATGAGGAGTTATTATATACACTATTTATATTCTGAATATTATCCTCATCATTTTTGTTATTACAACGCTTCAGCCGTTGTGCCCGCCGACCTTCATCAGATGCATATCAATCTGCTTAACCTACATGGAATTCTGATCTGAACCCTTTATTTAATGTACGCGGGTGGGCCGTTCTTGTTCCATTGCTCACGTATAGGAACATCTTTTAGTTCTTAATTTAATTTAATGTTGTTCACTTATTGCTTGCCCGTTTCCACTCAGTACACAATTGCCGATTGAACTCACAATCACTATGTGACCAAATTCACAAACTAATATTTTAATTCGCAATGTCATTGTCTCGTAGGATAATTTACTGTAGTAAAGCTCCAAGTTAACTACTGCAAATTATATATTTGTAAACAAGCTATATGACACCCAAGAGTATTAATACTATAAGTGTTACAAACTTGTCTGAAGGTTAAAAAGGTCATTTATAAATATAAACAGAAAGTACAAGACTTCTATTTCATTAAATTGGTGACTTAATGAATTATTTCAATTTATAACTGAGTAAATATTGATTATTTTAATATTGGACGAAATTGCCTAATGTTGGTGCTTTGGCAGCTGCTTCTAGTCGGATTTAAAAATGGACCTTAAGAAAAAGAAATTGTCTTTTAAACTTATATAAAAATACAATTGAAAATTTTGCAACGTTCTGTAAAATTTGCCGCTCTTTCTATTATCAGATTATTACCTCAATATTTTTCGAAAAATTTAAAATATCTTTTTGTAATTCTAAGCTTTTGCTGGCAATTTATTCTATAAAGTTAGATTGGCTGTCTTCCTTAAGTAGTTATACATATCTACTAAATACTGCTGTGACTTCATTTTCTGTGTCTGCTAGGCGTAATCTTTTATCAATATAGGCTGGATATTCTGAGATATGCAGCCAGATATGATTCGGCAAAAGACATCTCAAGGACTCGCCTCATTAAGCGTTCAATTTTAACGTTTTCTTCAAAACCTGAAGGCATTACGGACTTCCAACTCGTGATATATATTTTCTTTTCTTCTGTCTATATTTTTTAGACAAGGTATTATAACAATGTACACTATTTACATTGTTTGGACTGTTTTCCTCATCTTTATTGTCATATTCACAATGTTTTGGCCGTTGTACGCTCCGGTCTTCTTCAGGTGATATACGTTGGAATTTCGAACTGAACCCTTTATGGCGTCCACAGGGGTAGATAGTTCTAGTTACACGTGCTATACCTTTTCTAGATATCTCAATTTCAGTTATTTCCCTTTTAGTATCTCAACTCTCTAAGTTTTTGTTTGCTTTTGTTGTGGCCAGGTATTGAACTCTCAACTCTTTTGGGTCAAGTTACTTCAACCAACGCTTTTATCCACAAGGATTAGGTTCTAAATTCCAACGAATATTTCAGTTTTCCTTAAGGCTTCCTCTTTGCTCTCAGTATCTGTCCATGGCATTCTCAACATCCTTTTGTTGAACCACAACTATTCATCTTTCAAGACATTGTCTAATTTTCACTGCCAAGAGGATTGAAATTCATAGCAGTTCAGCACTCTTTCTTTCGTTTACAACGAAACTTTACCGTTTCATAATACTTTTTTAGCTTCAAAAGTCATCTTTCGCTATCCCAGTTTGCCTTCGGTTTTCAGAATCATCTACAGTGTAACCCGGATATAAGAGACCCGGATATAAGAGAAACCCGGATATAAGAGAGATTTTCTCTGGTCCCAAATTAGAGCCTGTGTTAATGTATATAAAATAGGCCAAACACGGATATAAGAGAAACCCGGGTATAAGAGAGATTTTCTCTGGTCCCAAATTAGAGCCTGTGTTAATGTATATAAAATAGACGAAACCCGGATATAAGAGAAACCCGGATATAAGAGAGATTTTCTCTGGTCCCAAATTAGAGCCTGTGTTAATGTATATAAAATAGACGAAACCCGGATATAAGAGAAACCCGGATATAAGAGAGATTTTCTCTGGTCCCAAATTAGAGCCTGTGTTAATGTATATAAAATAGACGAAACCCGGATATAAGAGAAACCCGGATATAAGAGAGATTTTCTCTGGTCCCAAATTAGAGCCTGTGTTAATGTATATAAAATAGGCCAAACACGGATATAAGAGAAACCCGGATATAAGAGACTTCTTCTCCGGTCCCGACAACTCTCTTATATCCGGGTTACACTGTATTACATTGTTTAAAATGAAAAGACCTCATTAATCTGTTTACCAGTTTTAAGAACATCAAATGTAAACAAAAAATATGTTGTCTTTATTTTATTATGGTGAGGTCATCGGCAATAAAATTGGTTCCCTCATCAAGATCTTTTGGTTGGAATGGTGGCTTAACATACGGAAAGGTGGGTGAACGTCCCTATACGGTCAACGGTCACGGGGTTAGACCGCGCTGCATAGCTATGCGCACATCTAAGTTTAGTGATGGGACACGGTATCACTGGCTAGAGGCCTTTATAAATTGAAGTGGACGTCCAGGGCGGAGGGTTCCTTCGTTGTAATCAAAGACCACGTGTCCTTGACCAGGGCGTGCATACAATTTGGAGGAAATTGACTGTTGTTTGACCCGAACAGAAATGTGCACCTCCAGGTCTATTTGCACAAAGCACGCGACCTATGAATGAATACATCTCCGCCTCGCGACGTATGAATGAATACATCTCCGCCTTTCAGCTCAGATACGTTGAGGGGATCGGTCATGTATTCTGCTGCGCAGTGACCTTACGACCCCAACTGGTCATGGGACTGATGATGATAATGATTTTATTGACATTTTTCTTTGGGGACAGTTTTACTTCCTATGTATCTTGTTTTCTCCTGTGTACTTTCAGTATTATGTCTAGCATTCGAAACACTTTTGTAAAGATAGTATTAAATTGATTTGATTGAATGTTGAATCTTTTGTAAGGAGAGCATTAAATTGATTTGGTTGAATTTGTTTAGCGGCATATCAACACCTCTATGGGTCATTTAATGCCGAAATCAACATATTTTTAGGTAGTTTTACGCTTTCAACTACAGATATTTCGTACATAATTTTATACTTTTAGGATAAAGCTATGTTTCTTTTAGATATATTGTTTGTAGATCATAAAATGTTAGTAATTTTACAATAAAAATGTATTTTTATATTTTTAGTGTTACAACGATTGTCATTTTGCGATAAACATTTATTGTTGATCATTTTATTATAAAAATGTACTTTTGATTATTGGGGGGGGTCACTATTTGCCTATAACTGGGAACCTAACAGGTGCTACCACCCAGGGTTAGGGTAGACCTGGGAACAATTAAGAGGTGGTCTCATGTTCCTGAAAACCTCCAACTCCTGATCAAAGGTCATCCTGACGGATGTTGTTCATCGTCATACCCAGGGCGAGTATTGACTTGATATGATTGAAGTTTCCAAACTTATTTATTAGTCAATGTATTTTTATCTTGTGTGATTAATTTCCTTCCTAAACTGTCAAAAAATCACACTCATCTTTCGGGATCTTATTCCTGCCATTTTTCATATATATATATATATATATATCATTGTGTGTTCATTGTCCGCTTCGTGTTTCATAATGGAATTATTTGCGACGTTGACTTAGTTCGAGAAATATTAGTGATTAAATGTTTCCGTAAACACTACATACTTATAGAGCGTTTCAATTTTTGTTATTATTTTATTCATTTCTTCAAGAGCTTGTTAACCTTTGCGGCTTCTGCAGATGTATTTCTCTAAATTTTCCAGCCGTTGCCCCATTGGGCGATATTTAGAGGCCGCCCGGTACTTTTTCCTAAATCTCCATTGTAAGAAGGCATTATTAGGATTATGCAACCAAATGTTTAAAATCTTGTACTTGAAAGATTACTTTCAGGGTTTTCTAACCCTGAAAGTAATCTTTAAAAAAAAACAAAAAAAACGTTTTAAACGGAGAGTTGGGTCGATCGGTAATTCTTAATAGCCAAGGTATTTCTTCTTAGCAGCAAATCCCTATATGACGTTTGTTTTTATATTGTCTAAATTCCTTGTTTTTTGTTGTTGTTGTTTTTTTTTTGGTGGGGGGGATTTTATGCTGATTATTTTTAGGAGAAACGAATTTTCTGATAGAATCCTAAGGATAGAGATTATAATCAGAAAATCTAAGAAATAAAGAAAATATTTTATTTCGGAACATCCTATTATAATTGTGCTAGTTCCCACGACCGTTACGCCTTGTCAATGGATCATAATGGGCTATTCCACATTTTGATCACGTGGGAAACGGTGAAGTAATGGATAGCGGGTCGGATTAAGGAATTGGAGAGCCAAGTTCGAATACCAGTCGAATCCATTACATGCTAATACCCTTGGGAAAAGTATGAATCCTCTTCTCCTCCCTAAATAGCAGAACAGACCGGATTCTATAACCTTGGATGGCAACTGGTCTACCACAGAAAGAAGTGGAAACCTACTGCGAAAAAAAATGTCTGCCTCGTCAGTCAGGTATCGAAAGATAATCGCCTAAGCGTGTATCATGCATGGCACAAAACTGAGAACTGGAAAGAGGGAAATGATATCACTTGCTTTCACTGAGAAAATGAAAGTAAGACAGAAATGGAGAGAGGGAATCAGATTAAGTTGATAAAACAGATACTACACAGTACACAGTATTTATCCAGAGCCCCACACCCACTACTTGGGCTGGATGCGATACAAAGTCATTTTAACGTGAGAGACAAGAGCGCGTACACTTGTCTTAGTTGGTTATAACTATAGGAACAGATACTACACTTTGATTTCAGCCCAAAAGCCGAGAAATTATGGCCACGGCTGTCAAAGTGGCATTTTTCAGACGCACCGTATGGAACGACGGAAACCTAGTGAGGCTATCATCAAAAATCCAGTTACAATAAATTAAGGAAAATAATATGGAAATGTTTTTTGAATTATTATTAAGAGAAATGTTCGTAAGACGAATATTTGATTAGAAACAAAGAAATAAGTAAAAATGAAAGTGTTGAAGGTCTCCTGACAATACCTCATAAATAATGAACTATTCTATTTTCATTGCATGGAAAGAGAAAGAAAGAAAGAAAGAAAGAAAGAAAGGAAGAAAGAAAGAAAGAAAGAAAGAAAGAAAGAAAGAAAGAAAGAAATAAATAAATAAATAAATAAATAAATAAATAAATAAATAAATGGAAAAGTTTTCAATTTCAAATCTCTTCATTTCTACCGACTTAAAATAGTAACCAGCATTCATATTTATGATTGTTATTGCAATATTTTGTTAAAGTTGTTATGCTCAAATATTTAACGCTATCGGGGAATTTCTACGCTTATTTTATTATCGTAGAACTCGTCATTGGCTTACTCATTCATTAATTTAAGAAACAAGATGCATCAGAATATTAAAATAGGATAACTTTAAAGTTAAAAGTAAAAAGTAGTTAAATATGACTTTAATTTACTTTTTATAGTGTCTAATAACTTAAATCATATCTCTTTGGCTTGTCTTAATTCATACAACTTTTTTCTATATCAACTAAATTGTTGCTATTCTTTGTCAACTATCCTCTTTTTATATGTATTTCTCAACAAAAATAATATATCATTCATCTTCACGCTCCTATAATACAATAAAATATGATAACACAACATCTATCATTGAGAACTTTATAACTCTTTGGGCCTGAAAGTTGCGTTAAAGCATCGAACAGACTGTCGCTGCACGGTGCTGAACTCAGTGTCCACTTATATATATATATATATATATATATATATATATATATATATATATTGCACATTGGTGAGGGTACAAAGACAGTGCTTGGTGATGAAAAAAAGATATGCATTGAAAAAAATTATATTGTTTATTATTATTTTGTTAATTTTTACCGCTTATGAACCCTTTGCAGTTTATTTAAAACCAGGAAATATTTTTGGAATGGAAGTATATAATAATATATAATAATGGTTCTTCCCCATTAACGAATAGCTGTGGGGAGAGGTGGTGGATTCCCAACTTTTCTTGTGGGTATTTGCGCGTATGTGAATATAACGAAACCATCTGGAACTCGGTTCTCTCATTCTCCAATACAGGTCTGTTATCCACTACACTAACCGCAAATCAAAGCTTACAGCACCTGGTATTCCCAAGTATTCCCAATCGCTCATCTAAGTACGTACTGACCAGGCACGTTGCCTAATTTCGATAGTCATACTAGAACCGGTGTCTCAATGTGATGTACGTATGTGCGCACGTATGTGTGTGTATTTCTCCGTTCGATCAATCCAAAAACGTCAGAGATGCAAAAGTTTCCATGTGACTTCAAGATCTACATTATAAAGCGATCTTAGTGCTTACTTGAAGGTCAAACATTCAAATGCAATACTGAGCTGAAAAAAAATACAATAAAGCAGGGAAGAAATTCGAATAAATCAATCAGATATTAAACAGAAAAATGTCAAGTAGATGTAAGCAGATTTCCAAGTGCTACTAACAAATTTGTAACTACTCATCCGTTACGAATGAGTCACTATACACTTCTTATAAGATCATGTTTTTAGTCGTCAACTTGTCCTTTACGCTTCCAATAGTAATACGCCGGAAGCAAAAATAACACCTACTTCTCTCTCGTTTAATCCCATCAGTTGCATTTACTGATTATATTTTATCCATAAACTTAGATCAATATCGTTTTCTAAAATCGTCGTTTTAATATTGTATTATAGTAAACGGTTTACTGTTTCTTATATACAGCGATTTTAAAAATTAAAAAAAAATGTTTTTTGATCCGAAAAGACAAGCTGAACAAAAAGTTAAAGCGACTATTTTTTTAATATATCCCAAAAGAAGAAAAATATAATATAAAAATCAATGAAAATAGTTCTTGTTTGTAAAATAGTAATATTTAATTTATCAATTCTAAATAGTTAATAATTCCGGGAATATATTTGCAAGAATAAAAGTGAAAAAAAAGAAGGTTTCCTTACTGTGCTAATAAGATAAGCACATCCCATCTCCTCTCTCGCTTGTAAGCATCCATCACAACAAAATAAACGTTTTTCAGCACTAAAGCAGAATGAGTCAAATAAAGCTTCATAGGCTTCTAGAAATTGTTATTCTATTACACTTACTCTGAAATCAATTTTAAATTAATAAAACTAGCCCTAGCTTATAAAAAAAAAGTACAAAATATACTTCATGTAGATTTGAAACATTGTTTTATGGCTGGCATGTAAGAGAAGTTCTCATAAAGCTCCGGGAAGATATTTTAAAATATCATCTTACAATCACTGCAGGCTAATCAAGAAAAGTTTTCTGCTTTAACTGCAACGTATTGAAAGCTGGAAAATCCGACCTTGAACAAATACAGTTAATAATTTTAAATTCATTAACTGCGTAATGTGGAAACGGAAATCTGTTCGAGGCAGAAGAGCTGGAGACATTTGGAAAATTAAATGTTTTTAACTTCATTTTATTTTGGTTTATTTAAATAATAATTTCATGTAAAACAAATTCTATTAAATAATCTTAACTCCTTCGAAATGCATTAAGATACCGAGCAACTAATTAAAGAAAATTAAAATTCCCTGAGTATTGGAATGTGAGTTTTGCTAAAGATTTTAGAATATATCATACTGATATTATTTATTAAAAAAAAAAACACACACACACCTAAATATGAAAAATAAATACCCATTAGTTTCGCCATGTTTTAGATAAAGCTATCGAACCACGTTACATATTATGTCCTAGTGCCATGCTTGTAAAAGTAAAAATATTGGGGGGGGTTGTTTTGTTTGTTTGTTTTTTGACAAAAAAAACGACAAAAAATGACAAAAAAACCCCCAAAATTGGATTTTTTTTTTTTGTCATTTTTTAAATTATTTCACCCCAAGCAAGTCGGGAGGCCACTAGTATGCAGGGGGTTACAGAAAGTGAAAGTGAAGAAAAAGACTTGGTATAGGGCTTATTGAGGAAAGGATAAAAGATGAACAAGCTACAAGAAGACAGAAGATGACAATTGATGTTGCATTTATTTTTTCAAGATTATAGTTTTCAGGGAATCAAGTAAAAGGAAGTGAGTTCCACAAGCGGGAAGTGCGAGAAAAGAAACTGTTGGTGTAAAAGTGGCAGCTACATTTAACTATTTCGACAGTAAAAGTTTGGGTCCTAGATGCCAATCTAGTAGCACTCTTAATTTCATATAGTCGTAGCACCAGAGACAAATGATCGTCAGAGCAGTTAGCATGAAAATAATTGTAGAAAAAACCGAAGGAAGCCACATCATGTGAGAAAGTGACTAAAGTTGAGATGCCAACTCAAGATAGATTACATTGTAGATACTTCTTTGGATTTTCTCAAGAACCTCGACCTGAATAGCAGAAGCACCAGACCAGATATGACAAAATTATTCAATGCAGGGATGAATGGTGGATTTGTAAACATGCAAGTTCTCTCTGTTCGTTCGGCAAAATAGACATTGCTTCACAAACTTCTGGTCTTGAGGCGTAAAATTATAGAAAGTTTCATCACAGGTGGGGCCAGTCTCCCCAGGCAAAGGGATAGTATCATTATGTGACGGATGGGGCGTCCAGCTTAAGAAGGAAGAGTCGAGTGGTCTGAACTATTCTTAACAAATAAATGATTTTTCAACATATAGTTTTCGCATATCCCTTTCTCACACACACGTATATGCTTGCCTAAATGCTATATATATATATATATATATATATATATATATATATATATATATATATATATATATATATATATATATGTGTGTGTGTGTGTGTGTGTGTGTGTTTGTGTGTGTGTGTGTATGCTTGAAGTTATATATATATATATATATATAATTATTTTTATAAAATTTATAACATAAGTATGTTATAAAATCACTACAAAAATAGCCATTTTGTTTCAACACACTCTGTGTCATATCAAGTGATGATGTTGAAAATAAAATAAAACCTTTTATTTATTTAGGTTTTAATTGTGTGTGCGGGCAAACAACATGCCTGCCCGCACACACAATTCCGTAAAATACTTGTCGAAAACACAACTATACTTCGACATGAAAACAATAGACAAAAACTAAAAATACTTGAAGCATTATACATCAAACAGTTAAAACCCAACCTAAACAAAATCAACTATGGAATCTCTACAAATATTCTTAAATGTCTATAATTTCTATAATTGGTAACAGAAGCCATTGGTTTATACCAACGGCTTTCCTTATTTCATTCTACAATTCACTCTCGTGTAGTCATGTGTGACGTCATGAGATGCGGTGCGATTTTCGCTTCTAGCGTCTTATATGCGCGTGTTCATCGTTGCTTAGTGATCCACTATGTAAACTAAACAATGACAGACTATATCATCACTGTCGTGTCCGTATATTGTTTGATATGTTTGTAATTATATCTTTGATAATGGCTTGAGTAAGCCGAAAGCTTAGATTATATTAAAAAATAATAGATAAATAATGTGAATTTCTTTTTTCGGTTAATGATAATGTTATCAAACTTATCAGAAGATACGAAAAAATTTTACATAAAATAAATAGACAACACTTGTCTATATTATTTAATGAAACGTGTATATATATATATATATATATGTGTGTGTGTGTGTGCGTGCGTGTGTGTGTGTGCGTGTCATTGAAAGCTCTGTCTCTATATATGTATGTGTGTGTATTTGATATATATATGTATATGTAAATGCTTTTAAGCTATATTTATATGTGGGTGTAATATATATATATATATATATATATATATATATATTTCTATGTTATATGTATATATATATATATATATGTTTGTAGACTATATGTGTATGTGTGTGTGTAAATCCTGATAAGTAAATTGTTTTGTAAAGTGTTACATGTATTACTTAAGTCCACTCATAGGAAGGCCCAAGAGCCTCTCAATTTAGATGGTTACTGAGAGAATGCTATAAGAATGTATGGGAGGATACGAAAAGAATTAAGAAGTGTATATTATGAGGCTATGTAGGATAGATATCGATTGCCCCTAGATTTGAAGTGGTTAATATTGTCATAGTCGGACTAGCATCACATCGATATTATGTTTGGCAAAGTGACAAATCTAGGGAAGAAGCTATCAGAGTAGAACTTACCAAAGAAAAACGAAAGGAATGAGAATTATTTGATGTCTTAAAATTGATCTGTTTTACTGTTTGCCATTGTCTTTCCTTAATCTTCACTCATCATTGTATTGCGGCTTTATTAATCTACGAGAGAACCCTTTTCGGCAATGAAACGAAAATATCTATTGTACTAAAGTCCATTTATCCTGTTTTTTTTTTTACTTTGGTGCTTTTTCTCGTTATTCTTTTTTTTTTTTTTTTTTTTTTTTGCTAGTGTCTCTGCATATCCTCATATCCTCATTCTGTAAGGACATTTCTTTTTTTTATTATTTTTACTTCATTTCCACCCACTCATTCCCCCTCCCCCCAAGTTTTCTAGTCTTTCTTTGCTTTGAATTTTCAACTCCTTTTTACTTTCTACTGTTTTTCGTCCGGGATCACTTCTCTGCTATTTGATTCCCCCTCTTTACAAACGATTCTTATTCTTTTTTCAGCTTTTCGAAACCAGCAATGACGTCAGTTGTTTCGCCATCTTTTTATTTTTTTTTTTTTTTCTACTTCTCCGATTTCTGTATCCGCTTCACCCTACAAGCAAGTTATAACGTTTCTTGAAGTTCTGGGTAAAAATCTTGAATTCCCAATCTCGGAATATTGCATTCGTTTTTGTTTTGTTTTTCACATTGTTCTGTTTCTTAAAAAATTCGGCCATTTTCTTTAGCCTTCATTTTAGAAAAAAAAATCGCTTCTATTTCCCTGTTATTAATGCTTTCTAAATTCTGAAACGATTTTCCATCTTTTCCGTTTTTTCCTCATTATTTCATAGCTTGATCGTAGATTTATTTTTTTTTTTTAATAATGTTAAGGAAAGTGAACATTCACATATAATTATACATAGACAAAATATAATCAAGCAATTTATATGAAAGGAAATATGCATATAGCATTATACTTACATATAATTTGTATATTTCTTATGTTTCTCCGTTATATTCTATATTAACATTTTATAAATATGTTTTCGCATTATCCTTGCACGAATTGATGGGTTTGGTAGATACGTATTATTTTAATTGCGACATTGGTCAGTGTTGAAGTAGTCTACAATACACTATGCTGATTTTCAAAGAGTAAAACTCATCTAGCTGGATACAAAGATTATCAGAAAGTACTCTTTCTTCCTACACCCACTTCACACAGTACTCAACTACCATAGATGGATGCTCTGTAGAGATAAAAGCACTGGTCTCTCGAAGTACAGTGAAAAAAAACATGAAGATTACAAAATATATATATATATATATATATATATATATATATATATATATATATATATATATATATATATGTGTGTGTGTGTGTGTGTGTGTGTGTGTGTGTGTGTGTGTGCAGGTATGTAGAAAAATAGGAAAGAACACGTTAGATAAATAATTCAGGGTTCTTTAGTATTTTTTTTTTTATTTTTTAAAATAACAGTGCTCATACAAGTAGAGCTTAGATTATATTTTTAAAAAAAAATAATTATAATATATATATATATATATATATATATATATATATTCAAGCTTGTTATCTCTATTTCTTTTTATTTTAATCTTCTCGAGTTATCTGATCAACTTCTTAATTTCGATATTAAATTTATTACGGAAGGCGCCGTAGTTTTTTCATTTCTTTTATTTTCCCAAGTATTTTCTATTTCGTCCGACATCAATTTCAGGGACAAAAATGTAAGACAAAATGTAATTAATAGTTGTTATTTTTTTGTAAATACACATGAAACTCGCTATGTTATAATTATTTTAAACACGTATTAAATGCACTCTGTTATAATTAATTTAAAATTAAACTGTTAAAACTATTATTTTTTTTTATCTAAGGGAGGTAACTTTAATTTTTATAATTGTAACTTATTATAATTATAATTCAAGGAATTTGAAAATATTGCTATTGTAGCCATTTAAAAAATTGTTGCGATATTCATAACTGACCTTATTAATGTTGGTTGCATATTCTTTATATAGAGAGTTTCTATAATTTAAAGTTTTTGTTTTTAATTTTCTTGGTAGCGTATACTTGTATTGTCAATTAAATTTTTCTAAATTTTGAATGTGAACGGGAATTTTTCTTTAAATGTTGTGCGATAAAGCTTCTATCCGATATGTATAGTGTCAATTGTCTTGATAATGTTGTTGAAACCAACATATGTATTTACTTTTTTGTCAGAGATGCAATCTCCCAAAGGACATTTCAATTGTTGGTCTTTTGCAAAATAACTATTTGACAGAGAAGAGTTATTCCGCTTGTGGTACTTCCTTCTTTTATCTTTTCCCTTTCCTCTATCCTCCCTATACTCGGCCTTTAACTCCATGTGACTCGCTGCGTGTTAATGGCATTCCCGCCTTGCTTGGGGCAAAATGATTTAGAAATAATTATGCATTTTGTTTTTAATCTGTTAATTTTTTTTTTTTTTTTGCAATAACGTTCACCCTTTAGAATGCCGGTAGAGAGTTAAGTTAGGAGGCCCTCGATGTAGAGAGTTACGTCAGGAGGCTATTTGTGCGTATAATAAGTGGAATATAAACGGTTAATCCTAGCCTTGAACAAGTTAAGATTTTAGTGATCGGGAAAACATCCTTTTGGGAGTCGGTTCTACAGGGTAGTGCTTCGTGGGAAAAGCTGCTCGAGTGGAACTTACTTCTCATCAATAGAATACGGAAGGAATGTGTGTGGTTTGCTAGTATGAAAGTGACATGGCGTGTTTTTGTCGTGAAGGTTTGACTTCGCGAGTCCAGGGAATGTAGTTCGTCCGAGCACTTTCCGTGAAAGTTGCGGCAGAGCTGCGAGGGGCTTGCCTGTGGGAGAGAGGTTGAAAGGTGATGAATAATTCGTCACCTACAAGGACTCGGAGATGCCTTTGAACTCTGTCAAGGACGATAGTGAGGTCTGGACAACTCCCGCCCTAATATGACAACAGTTCTCCATTTTTGGCCTGATCAGGTTCTTGTAAAAGTAAAGGACAAGAGGAGGAATTAGGTACTTACTTGAGCGGTACATAGTGCCGACCATTTTTTCCTGCAACCTTAGTAATGGATCGTATGTACAAATTCCACCTGAGGTCGTGTATTAGTTTGAGGACCAATTATTTATGTATTTATTTATTTAAAATTAATTCATTTCTTTTCTTTTGTCATATTGTGTTTTTACAGCATATATATTATTCATATCTACATTTTACACACACAGATATATATATTTACACACATATATATATATATATATATATATATATATATATATATATATATATATTATACAGGGTGACACTAAAAAACAGGAATTTTTGAAGTGCGTAATGCCAGACATGAGCAAGTGGCAACACTGCAAGACAGTGACCTTGAGCAAGTAAATCATTTCGTCGTTTTAGAATTCATGATGAAACTCACAGTATCCCAGCTGTAATGTTGCAGCAGTCAATGAGGAATCTCAACAGCAGATTTCAAGAATGCATTCGTACAGGAGGACGGCATCTACAGGACGTAATTTTAAAAAAATGAAAATTCCATCACTGTTTCTTAAATGGCATGTTTTGAGATTTCAATTACTATGACCAAAATACTTTTCTTCCATCACTCTTGGTTTTATTGGATTGTTAAAAGTTCCTTTTGGGGGTCACCTTTATATATATATATATATATATATCTTAAATATATCATATATTATATAATTATATATAGAAATATATTATATATATTACACACACACACACACACACACACACATATATATATATATATATATATATATATATATATATATATATATATATATATTGTAGACGTCTTCCCCACTTTTTTGTGGTTCCTATCCATTTTTTCTCTTTCATGTTATTTTATTACCTTTTTGCCTTTTCACTCTTTTACCATCTTGCCAAATCTATCAACACTGACCACATACGGGACATCTTCCCCACGCCAAATCCTACAATCCTCTTTCTCTTTGTTCAAAATCCAACTCCCCTACATTCCACACCGATAAAGACAAAACCGACTGATGTGTTCACCTCGATCATTTTCAAAAAAAAAGTCTTGCATGCAAAGAATGAAGCAGGGATAGGATTTTTCCTAATAATACCATCCACAACGAATTCACACCAGTCATAATAAACACCGTTGGCGAGTCTTCCCCGTTTCTCTGTTTGTTTCTCGCACCGCTGATAAAGGACACAGGCGTGCCCGAAAATTCCGGACTAATAACTTTAATCTCTATGCTTCATTTCTGTCTTTTGGTTAATAATTAATTCTTAATAAATATTTTTCGCACTGATCACAACGGTACCCTTTCGTTTTCCCCTGTTTTATTAACTAACCTTTCTATTTTAAATACTATAAGCAGCACACGTGGACGCTTTTTCTAAAATAATATATATATATATATATATATATATATATATATATATATATATATATATTCATTATATATATATAGTATATATATATATTATATATATATATATATATATATATATTCATTATATATATAGTATATATTTATACATATATATATATATATATATTCATTATATATATATAGTATATATTTATATATTTATATATATATATATATATATATATATATATATATATATATTCATTATATATATATAGTATATATTTATACATTATATATATATATATATATGTGTGTGTGTGTGTGATAATATATAGAAAATAGGAAGGAACTGGTTAGGTAAAAATCCAAAGTTTTAGTATTTTAGTTATTATTTTTAAAAATAGTGCTCGATACAAAAAGTAGAGCATAAATATAATTATTTATTTAAAATATGATTCCAAATCGCAATTGTGATTTGGAATCATATTTTAAATAAAAATATATATATATATATATATATATATATATATATATATATATATATATATATATATATATGTAACAAATATGGATATAAATCCGACAGTATGAAGAAAAATATATACGGAAAAACAAACAAAATCCTTATATAAATTATAATTGTATTTAATGTTTTTGTTTCATTAACATTAAAACATTATATTTTTATTTCATATATATATATATATATTCATTAT
>CAHIKZ030004263.1:2392500-2410000 GCA_903632075.3 Acanthosepion pharaonis
TCTGTGCAAGGCCCGAGAGCCACTCGAGGTAGAAGGTTACAGAGAAAGAGGCGGAGTTTATGCGAATATGCGGAGAAGAAAAAGGTTAACCCTAGACTTGAACAGATTGAAGTGATCGGGGAAACATCTTCTTGGAGTCGGTTCCACAAAACAGGGGTTCGTGAGAATATACTGAAGGTTAGCATCAGCCATGTTGATGGAAGACAAAAATGGTTCAGATAATGAATAAAGGGAAGCAGATTCTTTTTTGGGGACGTTAGAATTTGAAAGGCATTTCTTTCCGCAGGTAACAACTAAATGAGATGCTGATAATCAGATTTGAGAACATATAATGCCTAAGATATTTTTCTGCTATATTTCATGTTTATGAGCAAGAGTAAAGCGTTCGGCTAAAACTATTTTGGTGAATTCAAGTTAATTAGCCGATTTAGTACCAACAACGGAAATAACGTCTAAAATTCGAATGAAAATCTTCACTCCGACGGCTATAATTTTTTTTAATTAACTCGTTTGGCAATCTATCGTTCGGGAAGGAAACAGTAAAACAGACTTTATATCTTGCATCCACGCGAGGGTGAATTGCATTCTAACGCTATAATTATATGCCTTCATTAAACTGTTTCCGCTTTGGTTTTATTTAGAATATTTCACTGCGTATAGTTGTCGACATATTGGCTGTTATACTCACAATGCTTCAAATATTGAAGGCCATCTGACTATTTGATTTGGCAAAATTTTCAAAATTTAGAGCCTCACACCTTATTTCCACTGTAGTAAAATATGAATTATTTGACATAAACGTTGTTTAAATGGTACCATCTCATTGTGAGTTCAATCTATAGCTCAAGCACGAAAATCTCTACTATAATCCTGCTTGTCTCTCCGTTTGTTAGTTAATTCCTTCGTTAGTACGCACGACCGCTACGCTCTGCCAAAACCACATAAATAATGGACTACTCTGTATTGGCACCGTGAAAACACGGAACTGACATATCAGTGAGAAAATGAAAAAATTATTAAGAAGTGAAGATAGACGTGTTTAACGTCTGTTACAGTGAAATGGAGAAGAATCTTTCATTTTTAAACCATTACTTATAATTAAATGCTTTAATAAAAATGTCTGCAAGACATGTTTTCGACTAGTTCAGGAAATACAGAAGCGGCAAACAATGAGAAATTAACCAATGACAAAAAACACTGATACGCGGTGTAGCCCTTATCATGGCCAGCAGAACGGTAACGGTGTATCTGTACATTAAAGCATGAGGTCAGCTCGATATATTTACCGGATCTAAAAAACACTTTATATATTTCAGGCCCTAACGGACTGAAACTTCTTCATAATGATAATTTTTTTCTTTCAGGATTCAGATAGAAATTGTAATATTTTACTGCGGTAGAGTAATGATTTGCGGCTCAGATTGAGAAATCGGAGATCCGAGTTCGAATTTCAGTAGAGTTCATTACATTCACTTACGTGCTGATACCCTTGGGAAAAGGTATGTATCTATCTATTCTCTCCCCAGCTACGGGTAAATAGCAGAAGAGACCGATTTCTAGAGCTCTGGGTGGCAACCAGTCTAAGAGAAGGAAAACTCTGAATTCAAAATCGTATGAATCCCTGGCAAAGCACATACTATGCAGCTAAAAAAAAGGAACTTGACTTGATGATTCCGACTACGGTCGATTCCTATAAGCATACCGATGGGCAAAAATGTCAAAATAATTATATTCTCAGACGTGTACCATCAAATATATTATCACAATATTTTCACAGTCAGTTATGTGCCATGCGTGATACACGCTTAGACGATCATGTATCTTTCGATACATGATTGGCGATGCAGATTTTTCCCGCAGTAGGTTGCCATTTCTTACTGTGCTAGACCAGTTGCCATTCAATGCTATAGAACCCAGTATGTCCTGCTATTAGCACGTAAGTGAATGTAATGGATTCAACTGAAATTCGAACTCGGCTCTCTGATTCCTCAATCCGGGCAGCTATCCATTACACTACCTCCTTGCAGACAATATGAATATTAATTTTAAAGCGTCTGAATTCGAACTTTAGGATTGCTACACATGACAATACTAATGGATTAAAGTGTTGGTTCGTGAATTCGATGGCGTAGTAATTGTGAGTTCAATCCCAGAAATAGATGTTACAATTGAAAAGACTAGGCAACAACTGAGAACAGTACTAAAAAAAATAAAAATAACTAAAGAGTGTTCCAGTAACTTGGGCCGATTTTAAATGTGAATTAAGCTTAAGCGTCTAATGATTCTTTTTTTTCTTTTTCAGATTCGGTGGACCTTTGGGCGATATTATTTTTCATACATAATTTCCATGACTTAAATAATATGATCCAATAGAGAAATAAATAAATGTTCACCAAGAACACTGATTTATTTACTTTGATTCGTCTTAATGAAACATCTTTTATATATCCCAAGACATGAGCACCGGAAAGAATACCACCAACCCCGGTGATACATAAGGAGTTACAGGAATTGACATATACCCCCAAAAAGAACGGGGAATAAACCGACCAAAACGTCGTGATATTAACAAAGATATGTACTTCAGTCCGAATGTAAATAAGGATAATTCATAATCATATAAATCCAGACAGAAAATATCAAATACAATGCATTTGGCATATAACGGCCCATCATTTTCACAAGTAAAAAAAAAAATGGCGAATGACTTATTTTTAGCTACTGTAAAAAGATTTGTGGACTTAAAGTTAGAATCGATGGCATCTCTAGAACTTGATACATAAAAAAGACTATCTTCCATTTTCCTATTTTCTTTAAAATATTCTTTCGGTTTTTCTTCAATTTTTTAGTTTGCCTTTTTTTTTATCTTTCAGTTATAGACTGAGTACGATTTCTCTTCCTGTCTGTTATGTAAAATCATCCGAGTGCTATTTTTCCGTCCTGTGTGGTTTATTTTTTCTAATCAGATTCCTAGCGACAATCAATCATTTACGTCGGTGGAATAACTTCTTTCTGTTTTCAGCTTACTTTGAGCGAAAATACGACGGTAAAAGTCTCACTAGAGGAAAGATAACAAAGTCAAACAGATTCCAATCAACACAATAAGAATTTCTAAATTGAAGATACTGCTTTCAAAAAAGTGTAAGATGGTCGGCCTAAGTTATCGTTTAATCTAAATTCATCGGATTTTATTTCCCTGATTGTTTTGTTTCATAATGCATCCCACAATCTTTTTCTAATAATTACTCACGCCTTTTCGAATTTATGGTGTTCACATACTTCAGTCGATGAATTCTACAGCCTTCTTCCCCTGGAAAACGTGTTATCCCCTTTTCAGCAAAGCAATTCATATTCTTCTATAATTTTTAAGCCGAAAAAATTATGGAGACCATATAAATAGCAAACTGAAAATATATTGCAATTATACTTGCTCTTTGTCAAAACTAATACTCTGAGTGGTTTCACAATTTATGCTGTATGTTTTAATTTTCAAACTACCAGCATTGGAACTACCATTGTTTCTAAATGTCATTGTTTATATAAACCTACGAGCGAAACATTCTAACTTCTGGTAAAGTGACACTTGTTCCCGAAAATTTTCATTTAATTATATATTCATTTTCCCCTTCAGTGAGTGTCTGTCTTTGAAGATCTTCCATCGTAGATTTTATGGTCCGTTATAAAATGACTAGAGACTTCAAACTCTGATAAAATCATTTAAGGCTCATTTGACTCGATATGTGTTCTACAAACGACCGATCCCTGTTGTGTCACATTCTGCTTGTTTAGATGGGGTGGTCAGTCTCAATCTACACTTTCCACTGTATATTATTGCCTTTAATCTCTTGAACAAATGCATGTTACTGGTGATATTGTGTGGCATGCTTGTCGCTGCTAGCTTCATTTATTCAGTCCCCAACGCGACTTCATAGACAGTATCAACAATTTTCTTTTCCATGTTAGCTCTATTATACAAAAGAGACACATGTGGCAACATCGATTCTATGGGGTCACTGGAGGAAGATTTTCAGAGGACCGTACATACTCGCATTGACTTAGTATTCCGCCACGGGCGGGCTAGCCTCTCCAAGTAATCTGAGTATTGAAAGCGTTACGATTCTTCTAAAGTCTTGCGCCCCTGACGACTTCGTGACTCTTTGTTCTTATTAGCAAAATATAGATAAAGGCAGATCAATTATTTTCAGAATTGCATGCTCACAGCTCTGCTAGTTAGCAATTTGCTATTTTGGGCCGCCCCCGCTTTTCTGTAACAACTGTTTATATGGTCGAACCTACATTGTTTGCACAATTCTCAAAACATGCCTCAACTCTGATGTGTGCGTTTCTTGTCTTCCTTTATAACTAATCTTCATAAATAACTAAATAATAAAATACTAATAAAATTTGTAACTAAGATGATTGATGTTATATTCCTCACCCAAACCCCGGTGTTTCGTCGACGCACAATTTTGGTAATTGTTCATTCTACTCGTCAGGAGTTTTCAGTTGTTTTTATCATTTAATTTTTTATCTTTATACCTAAGTTTGATGCAATTAATGTATGCGCTAGTTGGGAGCACTTATTATTGAAGCATGCTACAGTCTATTACTAATTTCTCCTTTATTTAAAGTTATGTGTTTTGGGATGAAAAGTGGTATTAAACCTATTTAATTCTCTCGGTTTTTCTCCGTATTCTTAAACTGTGCTCGACGCCGTAACTGATATTTTTGAATTCTAGTTTATTTGTCTTTAATAGTAACTTTCATCTTCTTCATCATCACTGATAATAGTAGTAGCAACAATAGAAGGATATTTTATTCTTCATCCTTCCGATTCTTTCTCATTTTTAATTAAAACTATTATTAAATATTTCTAATTGAGTTTATCATTTGCTAGAGCGTATCGTATCGAAACAGAGCAATTTATAATTAGTTTATAAAACCGAATAAATTTGATTAGATTATCGAGAGGGAAATATTTTTAAGACATCGTTTTAATTAATTTCTCATTAAATGTTATTTTCTCTGTAATTATTCTTTAGTTTCCCTTGAATCACAATGTCTACAAAGAAGCTACGTCGGCATTTGATACAATACACAAAATTAGTCTACTTCAAATGTTTTGAAATAAGTGTCTGCTGGAATTATTCCTTTTCGTGATATGATTAAGAAACATGTTTATATAAGTGAAGGCAGAAATCACGCCATTTGTTCGTAAAATAATAGAGAACAAATATATTTTTCTACAGTTTTATTAGACCTGTTTTATTTTAAATATTTATATACAAGCAGATTGTCAGTATACCAATCGTCATGAGTATGATGATAAACTACATCCAACAGGAATGCCTCTGATCTGGAGATTGGAGGTTTTGAGGAGCCTTGAACCACCTCTTAACTGCTGTTGTTCCCAGGTCCACCATGACCTATTAGAGTCCAAGTATCTGTTAAGGGGTTCAAACTTTAGATAAATAGTGATCCTCCAAGCAAAAATCAACAGTACATCTTTCCAATAAAATGACTAACAATACATTTTTCCAATAAAATGACTAACAATACATTTTTATAGAAAAATGACAATACAACACTAAACGATACATTTTATAGCAAAATTGACAATAATAGATTTAAAACATACCTTTACCTTGAATGAATAAAATAAGGTAGAAAATATTTAGGTTTCGGCATTAAATAACCTATGGAGATTGATATGCCGCGAAACAAATTTAAGCAGCCAATAAATGTTTCAAAGAATTTCGTCATTACAATTGATTCTCAGCCTGCCTATGTATAAGAAATTAAGATTGTATTACTCAGTTCTTTTCCTTTTTCTAGGAATGTCTTGGTAGTTTTAAAAAACAGCTTTCAATAGATTGGATTTTAAGATGTCCCCAACTTGAATCGTGAGCACTAATACCTTTAAAAAACGAAAATAATTCAATAAACAAAGATGTCTCTTAAATATATAATTATAGATAAGAGTAATGTAGACATGTGACTCAATATTGCATAGTAACTTTCAATTTCAAGCTTCAAGCGATCTTCAAATTAAGTGTCATTTCTCCTTCAGCAAGTTCTATATATAAGCTGTACAGGATCAAGATAAACGGTCTTACTCAGTTCTGAAATGATTTAAGACACTTATAACAGTGACATTTAGTTCGCTTATTTTATTTGTTTATAATAAATTTAGTGTTTTATTTATGCACATGTTCCATTATACTGACTTCGTCATTTCAAATACCAAAATTTTTCATATGTCACCTTTTGATAATGTGCACTGTTTTTTTTTTTTTTGTTTAAGTGTTTATCCTGCTCTAAACACATCATTATCACTATTTTCCTCGATAATTAAAGGTTACTTTACGGTGTTTTTTTTTTCAACTGAAGTTATTTTTCTTATTTTCCATATATTTTGTACGTTTGTGTTTGTGTTTGTGTTTGCGTTTAAAAGTTCATTGAGTGAGTTGTGTTGTATTTTTTGTTGATAAATTGTGTTTGGGGGGAATACCATTTTTTCCAGGTGTCTTCTGTGATTCTAATAAATATTTGGGGATGTACTTTACTGTTGATTAGAATAATACGTTATTTTGTTCACAATTACAGTTTAGTGTGTATTCGTGACTTGTCCTAAATTTACACATAGAGTTATGGGTATTTGTGGTGTACTGGTGAGATTTTTTGTTGTGTTTTTCATGTCTTGGCCCAAAAAGATAGATATAGTCCAAACATTTATGATCCAGTGGTTCGATGAGGTTCTGTCGAAGATCAAGGAAATTCTATAGTTGTTATTTTATTTATAATTCTTGAATACTTTAAAATTTAGCAATATATTTACTTTTGGTATTTCATGTAAATGTAACTTAAAGAACAATCTATTTCATGTGGCGTGTACCTTAAGGATGTGATCGATCATAGATGACCATCAATATAAACAACTGTATACAAATAGATAAATGAAATAAGCAAACTAAATGACATTACTTTAAAAAACCTATACTATTGGTCATAACGAAAATTAGTGGGAACGGATGTTTCCTAAATTTATGCATACATACATACATACATACATACAGGCATATATATATATATATATATATATATATATATATATATATATATATATATATATATATATATATCGGGGGTGCGTATCTGAATGGCTAGAATTTTCGATTTACAGCCAAGAGATCCAGGCTAGATTTGCCAGGGAGGTGACTTAAGTTTTTCACCCTAGCAGACGAATTTGCTCGGAAAACAAGTAACCAGAAAGTATGTATTGAGTGAGTGCTGGTACGATGTATGCCTTTCTTCTTAAATGTTGGGCAGCCACATCTTCTCAGATGTCTAGCAGTCAACTCGAGATGCTAAGCGCTTATGAGAACAGCAATTTGTCCAAAGGCTACAACAATGAACTCTGATAAAACAGACTTTCTGAGTTTTTATAAACGTCATGGCAGTAGACACGAGATTTATCTGCCTCATATGAATATAATTCTCCTGGGCTTGTGACAGAAATGTAATTGTATGCAGACTGGAATAAAAAAAACTTTAGCAAAACATATCAAATACAAAATAATTTTCTGATACGACTTGTAAAAAAAAACGATCGGATTATCTGATAGTATCGATTTATTTGACAATGAAATAAATTAGCTTGAACAAGTTTTTTTTTTCTGTTATATTTACATACATACACATACACACAAGCTAATATTCACAAACTGTATATATAGAGAGATATATGTAGATAGATCTGCCAAAAAGTGAAACTTTGTAAGAACCAGGTTGCAAATTTACCGCAATTGATCTAGCAACCAAAGCATTTTCTATACATTTCGCCCCAGTAAATAAATTTTTCTTTTAATTAAAGTAACATTTTTAAAATCGAAATTATCATCAGAGTCATTACGTGGACGGATAATGTATTGTTTTGTAAAAGATTTCTTTTGTGTTCATATAATATTTCATTTACGTTCCTCGTGGTTTCTCCTATGCATTACTTGTGGCAATCTTTACAGTTATACAGTAAATTCCGGCTCCAAGTCTTATGTTAATATTAATTTGTAATAATAATTTTGGTTTCCTCCAAAAAGGTACTCAATTTGTGATTCCTATACCTTCTTGAATCTTTCTTTTTTCTAACCCATGTTTTTAATTTCATTTAGTATTTTGCTTAAACCGTCAATCTTTATAAGATAATAAACATTAATATTTTTTAAAGTTTTTACACATTAATCTTCTTTGCAAGTCAATAAAGACTGCATTTATTGTCATCTAAAGAGGACATTTTTAGAGAATACCCTGGACATAAACTAGAATATATTATATAAAAAATATGTATTGAAAATAATAATCTAAAAAAAACAAACTGGGAAAGAAAAAATTATATATATATATATATATATATATATATATATATATTATATAGTTAATGGTCAGAGTTGAATCAGACCAGGACACAGTAGTATTAAAAAGTGCTCAATACTGGAGAAATAATGACATTATCGTATCTAAAGAATCTTTTGAACCGGAACTCAGAAGTCATGAGTCCTTGCATATATACTAAAAAATTTATCTTAAGTACATAATATGCTGCTGAAAAAAAAATGTTCAGTTCAATTACCCCCACACACCGATACATTGATAAAGCCCTTGCTTTTCTTCTATTTTACCTTCTTATTATTATACCTCTTCCTTCTTTACATCCTCCTCCTCCTTTTCTATCACACCCAACGTCGTGCGTTTGTTTATTTATTTTTTTTAAAATTGTATAACATTCATTATTTTTTAAAATAAAGCGTTAAAAAGTCATTTGATAAAAAACGCCTGAGGTTGAACGCAAGGTAGCAGATTTAACTGATCTCCTAATTTTTTATATATATATATATATATATATATATATATATATATATATATATATATAACAAGATATGTGCATTCCATTCATGAGTCTATAGGCACACACTAGTGAAGCTCATACTGGCATACACTATAGACATACACTTGTGTGTGTTGTAACTGAGCCAATAGACATAGACTAGCTAGGCTTATTTTGTAGATTATGGGTATACACTCGTTTGGTTTCTACTTGAGCCTATAAACATACAGTTGTAGCTATTATTCATAAATCTATAGGCAAAAGTTGATCGGTATTATACTTGGGTTTATAGGTAAATATTGGCTGGGCTTATATATAAGTCAACTATTAAGCAATTCTCAACTCTATATTGAGTATGAAGGTAAAAATTGGCTACACCTGTATTGAGTAGAAAGGTACAAATTGGCTAAACCTATATTGAGTAGAAAGGTAAAAATTGGCTGCACCTATATTGAGTAGAAAGGTAAAAATTGGCTACACCTATATTGAGTAGAAAGGTAAAAATTGGCTACACCTATATTGAGTAGAAAGGTAAAAATTGGCTACACCTATATTAAGTAGAAAGGTAAAAATTGACTACACCTATATTGAGTGGAAAGTAAAAATTGGCTACACCTATATTGAGTAGAAAGGTAAAAATTGGCTACACCTATATTGAGTAGAAAGGTAAAAATTGGCTACACCTATAGTTAAGTTTTAAAGGATCCACTCAGGATATGTCTCTCTTGTGGATACAAGAGATTCAGAACAGAAAAATTACAGCTGGATGTTTGTGTTAAAAATTAGCGATTAAGATCATAGACATAACTTGTGCTTGATATATATGTTAAACTGAACACAAGGCTGCAAGACAAATTGTTTCATTGTGAATAGTCTGCAAAACAAGTTCGCAATCCTCCCATTCCAGAGAAAAAAAACACCACTATCAATCCTCTGTTGTGTAGTTGTGTTGAATGCAATCACCCCGCTCTAAAAATAAATTCCTAACACCTTCACTACAACATTGATTTCCTTGTAATCTATTCAATCGTTATAAACGTTCTATTTCTTTTCCTGATGTTACAGCAATCGGCACGACTCAGATAATTACAGTTTTCAGGAGGATGTAATATTAACAATGTTTGTTATTTTTTATATATATAAAAGAGTTTCAGCAATTGTATTTTATCATAATTAGTTATCCTAACGAAATTTCAGTTGATTATTGTGTCTCGTATTTATTTATGCAGATGTCAATGTGAAAAAAAATAACTAATTCCACATATTTTCAAAATATTTTCTACTAGAATTCGAACTAAGGAATCACGACGGAAAATATGAACAAAAAACTCAGTAGACGTTCATGATTAGCAAAAATGACTTCCAGAAATCTCCTCACAGTTGAAGAGTCTTGAAGCGACGAAGATGTGCGGTCTGTAGATGGAAACTGAGAATACCAGGGATAAAACATTCAAGCAAAAGCGTTTTTACTTAAAATATAGGGACAATTATAGAGAGAAAGAGAGACAAGGGAAAACAACGCATGACATACCTAGCGGCTTTAAGCAAGTGGATGACAGAATGTGGTATGTGGGGGGGGGGGGTAACAGAGGGGAGGAACGTGTTGAGAGCTGCAAGGGATAGAAAGAGGTGGAGGGCCATGATCGCCTAAGTCATGAAAGAACATGGCACATAAAAAGGAAGAAGTAAAAATAAGAACTAGACAAGATGTCCCTAGATATGAACGGTGGAATGACAGTCTGCCCTCGTAGATTAAATAAAAGGAGGTCGGGTGGTACAATTGCCGAAACGTTGTGACAACAACAACAAAGATCAGAGCAACGGTCCGAATGGAAATAGATATTTGTTAAGCCTGTTAGAAACTGGTTGTAAGCTGGATCGACTGAAACATATTGACGATAAGTTCTGCAATACAATGATTTGCTTTTTCTTTTATCGCAGTAATGATTACTCTCTACAAGGCTTGTGGTCACTCGATGTAGAGGGTTACAGTAGGAGGCAGTTTGCACGTATAGGAGGCGACGGTAATTGTTGACCCTAGACTTGAACACGGTAAGATTGTTTTGATCGGGGAAACATCCTCTTGAGAGTCGGTTTCACGGAGGAGGGGTTCGCGGGGTATAAGCTGTTCAAGTGGGTGGTTTGCAACAATGTAACTGGCATGGCGGATCCTTACCGTGAAGATTGGATCTGGAGGAACCAAGAAATGTAGCCTGTTAGAGAATTGTTGTATGTCGGGGCGGAAAATAATTTGTCATCCACGGGGAGTCAGAGACGCTTTTGGACTCTATCGAGACTGCAAAGTTCGGTCAAGACAGCTCCCGCTCATATATGACAAAAGTACTCTATTTTGGGCCTGATCTGGCTCAGGTAAAGGTAAAGGATAGCACGTGGTGTCAAGTACTTACTGGAGCTGTACAGCTAACCACCATTTTACTTGCATCTATAGCGATGGCTGGTAAGTACGATGGTAAGTACGATGGCTGGTAAGTACGATGGCTGGTAAGTACGAGTACAACAACAAAGATCAGAGCAACTTATATATCTTATATATCTATCTATCTCAAGTCACGGTTCCTCTCCGATGGGAAATCCGTTCATCGTAACTGGCGTTAGTTCTGGGTCCGATCGACCATGACGGAATGTAAAAAGTTTTGTTTTCGTAGTTCGAACAAATCTTAAAATGTTAATGTCTCTTTAAGATTATAATTACGAACAATGAAGCGAAATAAGTTTTCTATCCAACATATTAGTAATTGGGGGTGCTCGGAAAGAGAGAAAATTTTCAGTTTGAAACACTTATTATATGCCTTAGTATATCCGGGTGGATTGATTGATTTGTATTTTTTTAAGGCTTATCCACCATTTGCAGGTTATTTAAAGCCAGAATTTTTAAATTGTAAGAATTGGGGGATGGGGAGAAAAGCTCGCAGCAGAAGAGGTTGAATCATACTTTTCCCCATGTTTTCTTTTGCGTAAATATATGTAACGAACCCGAATAAATTGACCGAGTTCCAGTTCCGAGCTACAATGGACGGGAGGACAAAAACAGGTAAAAGAAAGGATTGGCAAATATACAATGTTCACAAAGAGATTTCATATACCGCTTTCATACAATATATTGTATAAAATTATTGATGTACTGTCCCAGTTTGACCCACACAGAGAAGCTATAACACATATGAAAACAACAAGCAGTATGAAAGGTGAAATATCAAGAGGATCTTCTAATATTTCCAGAAAGGGAAATGGGAAGGCTGCTGGCATACTCTTTGTTCCTTGCTGGGTCAAAGTGGTTTCTGATAATTCGCTCTACCGCTATGGGCCTATGAGATCTACATTGCAATTCTGGTTTATTATCGTCAGTGGACAGACATGACGTGACTGCCCGGCTGTTACGTAAACCTCGTGACTTCCTTCTACCAAGAGTCACAGTTTGTATATATTTCTCTGTCTCTTTCAGTCTGTTTCTTATCTGTCTATCTCATTCTGTTACTTATCTCTCTATCTCAGTCTGTCCATTATCTTTATCTATATATCTATCATTCTATCTCAGTTTGTTCATTATCTATCTCAATTTGTTGCTTATCTATCTATCTATCTATCTATCTATCTCAGTCTGTTTCTTATCTATCTATCTATCTATCTATCTATCTATCTATCTCAGTATGTTTCCTATCTATCTATCTATCTCAGACTGTTTCTTATCCTTATCTATATATCTATCATTCTATCTCAGTTTGTTCCTTATCTATCTCAATGTGTTGCTTATCTATCTATCTAAGTATGTTTCCTATCTATCTATCTATCTATCTCAGTCTGTTTCTTATCTATCTATCTATCTATCTATCTATCTAAGTATGTTTCCTATCTATCTATCTATCTATCTATCTATCTATCAATCTATCTCAGTATGTTTCTTATCTATCTATCTATCTATCTATCTATCTATCTATCTCAGTATGTTTCTTATCTATCTATCTAGCTAGCTAGCTATCTATCTCAGTATGTTTCTCATCTATCTATCTATCTATCTATCTATCTATCTATCTATCTATCTATCTAAGTATGTTTCCTATCTATCTATCTATCTATCTATCTATCTATCTATCTCAGTATGTTTCTTATCTATCTATCTATCTATCTATCTATCTCAGACTGTTTCTTATCCTTATCTATATATCTATCATTCTATCTCCGTTTGTTCCTTATCTATCTCAATTTGTTGCTTATCTATCTATCTATCTAAGTATGTTTCCTATCTATCTATCTATCTATCTCAGTATGTTTCTTATATATCTATCTATCTATCTAAGTATGTTTCCTATCTATCTATCTATCTATCTATCTATCTATCTCAGTATGTTTCTTATCTATCTATCTATCTATCTATCTCAGTATGTTTCTTATCTATCTATCTATCTATCTATCTATCTAAGTATGTTTCCTATCTATCTATCTATCTATCTATCTATCTATCTATCTATCTATCTATCTATCTATCTCAGTCTGTTTCTTATCTATCTATCTATCTATCTATCTATCTATCTATCTATCTCAGACTGTTTCTTATCCTTATCTATATATCTATCATTCTATCTCCGTTTGTTCCTTATCTATCTCAATTTGTTGCTTATCTATCTATCTATCTATCTATCTATCTATCTATCTATCTATCTCAGTATGTTTCTTATCTATCTATCTATCTATCTATCTCAGTCTGTTTCTTATCCTTATCTATATATCTATCATTCTATCTCAGTTTGTTCCTTATCTATCTCAATGTGTTGCTTATCTATCTATCTATCTATCTATCTATCTCAGTATGTTTCTTATCTATCTATCTATCTATCTATCTATCTATCTATCTATCTATCTATCTCAGTATGTTTCTTATCTATCTATCTATCTATCATCTATCTATCTATCTATCTATCTATCTATCTCAGTATGTTTCTTATCTATCTATCTTTCTATCTATCTACCTCAATTTGTTAATATCTATTTTCTGTCCTATTTCTTTTCTTTTCTCTTTTAACGGAACATTATGATTCAGTATATCCATTTCTTCTTTACTGGACCGACGTGGTTTCCCTTTGTTCGCTCTAGCGCGAGGGCCCATGAGGACGTCTATCTTCCGAGCGGTCTGCATTGCAATTCAGGTTCGTCACCCGTCGAACTGACATCACTCACCGTAACCCACGTGACTTTCTTCTACAAAAGGGGAGATAATTGCCCTTTGCGACGCAACAGTAAGAAAAGCCTTTGACATTTATATTTCCCTGCTGCGAGTGGGAGCCTGTTTTAACCATCCATTGTCACTGTTGGGTACGCAGGGACTGAGCATCGCTGTTTCCATTTGGTAAGTAAATATCTCTGCCCAGTAAAACCTTGCACGCGATGTCAAGTTTCATGAAGATGAAGGTAAAACTTGTCTGTCAATACAAATTCCTCTTTTTCTCGCTCGCGATATTTCTTCGGACGTCAAATATATTTCTATACCAAGAGACACGAAAGCAAATACGTCCATGAATGTGAATAAACTGTCATCTATTTGCTAATTGAAGTGGTTCGAGGAACTTACGAAATGTCTGTATCGATTATATTTCGTAATGGCTAACAATAAAGAAACAAAATGTTCACTGAATACATTTGAATCAACATACCGTAATTGCTTCTTCTTCATATGGCAGTGTACTGTCGCTCACTTTCGCGATATATCAGCCTACAGTTTATTTGTACTTATCTATCTATATATCTGTCTATATATACATCAAAATCTCTGTATATTTACCTCAGTGAATACATATGTAGCTTTGTATTTGCCTCAGTCAGTTCATATCTATCTAAGCCTGTTCATATCTATTTATCTCTCAGTATTTTCCAATCTATCTATCTATCTATATATATATATATATATATATATATATATATATCAATCTGTTCGTATCTATCGATCTTTCTCAATCTGTTCATATCTATCTATCTATCTATCTATCTATCTATCTATCTCTTCCAGTGTGTTCATACTTTTACACCTCTCTCGATATCAGTCTGTTCGTATCTTTCTATCTACCTCAGTCTGCTCATATCGTTCTATCTGTCCGTTTATATATTTCTATCTGTCTGTTCATATCTATCCATCTATCTCTCAGGCTCTTCTTATCTATCTATCTATCTATCTATCTATCTATCTATCTATCTATCTATCTCTCACTATATATATATTTCAGTCTGTTCATATCTACTTATCTATCTGTTTATCTATTTCAGTCTGTTCGTATCTATCTATCAATCTATCTATCTATCTATATATATATATATATATATATATATATATATATATATATATATATATTTCAGTCTGTTCATATCTACTTATCTATCAGTTTATCTCTATCAGTCTGTTCGTATCTATCTATTTATCTATCTATCTATATATCTATCTATCTATCTATATATATATATATATATATATATATATATATATATATATATATATATATTCATATCGATCTCAGTCTGTCCCGTATCTATTCCAGTCTGTTCATATCTATCTAGCTGTCGCTTCATATTTATGTATCTATCTCAGCCCGTTTATATTTATCTATTTTTTCCATTTCTTTTCTCCCTATTTTACTTGTAACATTATGACTCAGTATATCCATTTCTTTTTTCTTTTTTTTTCATTTTAAATATCCGCCAGTTTCTCTTTACTAAAATGCATTTTTGTATCTATTCGTCCTCTTTCTTCCGTCTCTCTTTTATAGCATTCTTTCTTTTCTTTTCATTCTCTAAGCTCTGTACTCAATTTTTCCTGTACGTTCGTAGAAATACAACGTTAGAAATGGGATTGTCAGTAATAAACAAGAAAGGCAAATAAGTGGGTAACGATATGAGTTGTCATTTAAGGGCTAACATCTTTCAGTTTGTCCAGAAGATGCTGTCAAGAATACAATTGACTGCTATACACGAAATTTAGCCCACAAAAGCCGTATAAAAAGACAGCATTATTACTGTCGCCAATTCTTCCCAACAACACACGATCACTTTTTCCGTCACTGACAAACACACACAAAGCAGGCGCCATTGTATATTTGACAGTGATGACTATATAGAAGGCACATATTCTTTTACGTGACCGTTTCTCCAAGATATGGACAATTATGGCTCTCCCCAACTTCCTCTCTTTTGTTGCTCTAACTGCTCACATCCTCTTATTGCATGTCATCATTTGTCTCTTGCCTTTATTGATAGCGTGAAATTCTTCCGACCCTGTGACCTCATCATGTGTCGGAGAAATTTCAACTGACGATTTCGTATTGTAGATATAAGTATTCTTTTAGTACCTATTTGCTTTGAGTCTGTCTCATTTCTTGTGTTTCCAGTAATCGTCTCTAGAGTCACGTTTCTGAAGCGCCAAGTATTTTTTTTTATGTGAGGAAAATTGTCCATCATATAGCTGATTAGATATTCTATAGTGTGCAAAGACATTTTATAGTATCTTTACATTTCCTTTAGTTTCTGGGAAATACATCTCTCCCTTCCTATAGGTCTTATAAATTCTGATTCTACACTAACAAGGTAAATTTCTGTTCTTGCTTTATTTTCCACGAGATCCCATATTGTGATCTCTCGCACACAAGATAAAAAGCGATTATAAAATTGAAAGATTGTGCATATTTCTTTTGAATTGCATGTACAACATTTTTCTATCTTTTGTTTATTGTCATTCATAGATTGCGAAACAAAATGTGGACTCAGTAACAGAGTAAAAGTCAAAACCAGTCAAAATAATTAGAGACTACCTGTGTCGTATATAATTTGAGCATCAGACAGTCCAGATAAAACCAGCCAATATAATCGGAGACTGCCTATGTCGTATATAATTTAAACATCAGAGAGTCCAGATAAAACCAGTCAATATAATTGAAGACATCCTGTGTCGTATATAATTTAGGCGTCAGAGAGTCCAGACAAAACCTGTCAATATAATTGAAGACTTCTTGTGTCGTATACAACTTAAGTATCAGAAAGTCCAGACAAAACCAGTCAATATAATTGAAGACTTCTTGTGTCGTATATAATTTAAGCAACAAAAAGTCCAAACAAAACCTGCCAATATAATCGGAGACTGCCTATGTCGTATATAATTTAAGCATCAGAAAGTCTAGACAATACCAGTCAATATAATTGAAGATTCCTGTATCGTATATAATTTAAGCATCATAGAGTGCAGATAAAACCAGTGAATACAATTGATGACTTCCTGTGTCGTATATAATTTAAGTATCATAGAGTCGAGGTAAAACCAGCCAATATAATCGTAGACCGCCTATGTCGTATATAATTTAGGCATCAGAGAGTCCAGACAAAACAGAGTCAATATAATTGAAGACTTCTTGTCTCGTATATAATTAGGCATCAGAGAGTCCAAACAAAACCAGTCAATATAATTGAAGAATTCTTGTGTCGTATATAATTTAAGCATCAGAAAGTCCAGACAAAACCGGTCAAAATAATTGAAGACTTACTGTGTCGTATATAATTTAAGCATCAGAGAGTCCAGATAAAACAGCCAATATCATCGGAGACTGCCTATGTCGTATATAATTTAAG